>OZ020500.1:30160860-30436255 GCA_963971365.1 Lasioglossum villosulum | reverse complement strand
ATTACTTGAAAACGGCTAGACCGATTTGGCTAATTATTTCTTTAATGTTAAAAAAATAAAAGTGCTTTTTGAATCATATTTCAATACAACCAAAAAAGAACGTCGCAGCATTTAATCAATATTTTAATAGGAATTTACATTATCGACGCCTGTTTGCTACTTTTTTCTCATTTTTACTTTGTTTACACTTTTCCTATAGCTTTTCACAAATTCACAAAACGATCACAAACAAATTTATTGAAATTTGGACAGAACGTCTGTCAGGTCGGCTAGTGATAAATATTTTCGTGTGATTTCAAAATACATTTCGTAAATCCCCACAATTACTATAGGTCCGAGATACTTTCTTTAATTCCAATTTTATCCAATCTCAAAATTTGTTTTCCCCTCTTTTGTTCTTAAGGCCCAAGTAGAGAAACTAATGTTTCAAAGTGGATGATAAAGACCAAGGAAAAGAGGATAATTATTGATCTCTGATCGAGACGAAGGGTAATTAAAAATTGGAACGCTCTGCTGAAAAAGTGAAGTACAATTTATTATCATGCGCAGCCATGTTGACATTCGGTGCACCATTGCGAAAATAATTCCAAGTACAATGATACGCGCGTGTATAGCCGCGTACCGGAAGTGACGTAACCGCGGGCGGCTTCTCGCGCTCTCAATCTATAAATATATCGTAAATAAAATATATATATGTATATATATATGTATGTAGTATGTATGTATGTATATACATATTTATACGCACGTGTTTATGTATATCTGTACAACCTGCGGACACACGACCCTACAAAATAATTTCTACCTAATCGCTAAATTTTCATCTTCCGTGGTCCTCCATCCTTCTTTTCTAACCGCACACGCATACTTACAAAGCGAAATTATAACAATAATTACAATTTCAGAGATCACTTCGGGTCGGTGTTAAATCAACGATACCTCGTTTTACTTTAAAACGTTCTCCACATGTCGCCAACTCAAACAGGAAATTTTACAGTTACAATTTCCTAATAATTTCACAATTCTCCAAACAATTTTTGTACGCAACAAAATAAATTAAAACGGGTACATCTTTCTCAATTTCACATCCACGAAACCAATGGCGAGGACGAATTTCCAAAAAGAAACACCAGGCGAATTACGTGACCGAGGTAAGTACCCATCAACCGGAAGTATAGTCCGCAGGACCGCGAGTAACAAATCAAAATGAATCATTGAGCAATCTAAGGCGCGAAGTAACAAATGCTACTGGACGAAGTTCCAGAAATGCTCGCCTAATTGTTCCCAGCAATCGTAAAAGTATTCTTTCGGATATCGGGAACCGGAAGTGGAAAATGGCCGCGGGAAATTTCCTCGATAAGTCCACCACAAACTTAATCTCACAACTCCCGCTCTCTTCGAAATATTAAAACAACTGAAACGAGATTCTTCCCGTATCAATTTCCCTCGAAATTGTTTCGTTAGCCAGAAATTATTCCCGCGTGCGTTAATACTTGTGTGATCACGAACAAGTACAATACAATTCGTTTAATCGAAATTATTCAAGTATCCTATTTGTTTTCGTATTAATTAATGGAAAGAATAAATTCTTGTGAAAATAATGCCGTCAATAAACTGTGAGAAGAAAATGCAAGGAGTCTGTGACGGATCTAACAATTGTTTTAGAATGTAATAAATTTTTTCAAGAATGGGAGGAATGTGACGCGATTAGGTCGAAGAAAAATGTGCTCAAGAATCGATTGACTGGTCTTTTTTTAGTAAGGACTGAGCTCAACGAGGCGATGAAGGGACTTCCGGTCTACGAGAATAGACGGAGCCGTGGGTAACCGGAAACCAAGGACGGAAGTCGTTCTACCTAGCCCTAGACGCGAGTGGAACGGACTAGAAATGGAAACCTGCCCACACAAAATATTCAACTTGAATATTCTCTGTGTCCTGCTATAAAAATTGCTACGTAAAAAACGACAAATAATAAAAACAAATGAAACTGCGAATCCCTCCTCGATCAGCATTTTTCAGCGGATAAATCGCTGGAAACCCTACGCTTTAAACTAAATAAATACGTCGGAATACTTCTGGTAAAAGTAAATGCTGCTCGTTCCTTCCCCGACCAAAGTACTCTGAGTCTATGTTTAAGGTCTAGCTGCTCTCACTCGCGAAAATAATCTTTTCGCACGCTGGTTCGCTCACTTAGGCGTGCTGAAGAATATATTGATATTGTAAAACCGTCGGAGACGAAACTTTTGACTCCCGATCGGGTTGCCGAGACTCTGACACGTTTGAACGTGTTTGGACGTGTTTGAATCACTTCTGGGTTGACTGTATTTTGTAGAAAGGTGTACTAATGCTTGGGGAATTTTGAACAGTAATGCCAATGCCTGTTGGAGCTGGTCTGAACATTTTAGGGTCTCTTCAAAGCTCTCCAAACATTGAAACACTTCATAAAAATTGATAGAACATGTTGGAGGACTTTCGAAGCTCGTTTGAAGTATTCATACGTTGTTTGATAATTCTAGAGACAGTGAAAAGCTCTACAAATATCGCCAAACGCGAAGAAGTATTTTATAAGATTGTTAAAATTTCTGGACCTTGTTATAAAATTATTGAGGCTCAGCTTGGATTAATTCAGAATCGCCAGAACCACTACAAACTTCATCGAATATGAAAAACAGCATTTAAAAATGGATAAAATCTCTGAACGTAGTTGAAGAATCGCTGTTGGAAGTTCTTTAAAATGTATTTAACCGCATCAATGTTTCTATAAAGTTTAAGAGAATAATTTATCATTGAAAATTTGTCAAGCATTTTTAGGAGCTTCTAAAATTGTGTTTCACCTCGTCTAACAGTCTCTGAAGATCTCCAGAGACTGAATAATGTATGATCGATGCTTCCTAAAGCTGTTTGAAGTAGTTAAACGCTATCAAACACGTCCAAACGATCAAAAACCATGACAGAACACTTGCAAATTTCTTGAAAATTTTTCTTCTTCTCTCGCAAACGATTCGCACACCTCAAACCTGTTCAAACGCGTGCGTTTACACGATCTTTTCAAGAACCGAAGCGAAACAATAAACCAACAGTCTGAAGGAGGATGGCTAGTTAGACTATACGCTCTATTGGAACGGAACTTACATAGCTTAACGTCTACGTTAATATCCTCCGAATTATCATACAAGAGGTAGCAACCCCTCTCTCCGTGCACCGAATCTACAGCAATCGCGACGTGAGTTCTCACGTTAAGTACGAAAAAAACGCGTAAACCACGACCAGAAAAACCTCGGTCGCGTTTTATACAAACTTATGCGAGTCAAAACCGTCATACCCTCTCGATCTTCGACTGAAAACGACTTGAACGCGCTCAAACCTTTTCTTCTATTTTACAAATAGTCCAGTCAATGAATACTTAGAAGGGGGTGTAGAGGAAAATTGAAGGAACACAGTTTTTGAGTTTGGAACTTGTTCGGACTAATTAGGAGATAAACATATCAAAACTCCCCACTCCTAGGAGGGAGCAGGGTGCACGATGAGACGTAGAAGGTCCCTTTTTTGCTTATATCTCGGAACTATGCGTCCTAGCGATAAGATCGTTCTTTACGAAATTAAAGCTGATAAAATGTGCCACAATATTGATTTCATTCAGTTTTTCGTTATCTCACATAGTCTTCGATATATCCGCGCTCAAAATTCCCACTCCTAAGAGTTGAGCGGGGTGCAGGAGGTGACGTAGAAGGTCCCCTTTTCAGTTCTTCGCTTCCATCACGAAAACTATGCGAAATTCCGAAAAAGGGACCTTCGTCTCCTCCTGCACCCTGCTCACCACCTAGGAATTGGGACTTTTAGTATGTTTACCTCTTAACTTGTCCGAACAAAGTCCCCAAGTCAGAAATTGTGTTCCTTCCATGTTCCTCTACAACTTTTCATTGACAGGACTAAAGGTCAAAAACTCGTCGCTCTTAAAAAAATAGTTTCTCGTTTTCCGACAACGATCGATAAAGCACGAACAATTCCGTGACTCAGTTTTTGTTAACACGTCCGCTGCGTTGCGCACGATTGTTACACTGTTCCACGTTGTTTACAGTTTCATCGTGCTCCAGGCGATGTTTGAGCTTTGTAAAATACGTTAGTAAACAATTAGGGCAACGAACGTGTTAAAAGAGTTGCACCGAGTAAAAACATTCGCGAAGGAATGTTTTTTCGTGCAGCAGCCATATTGGTTTCGGCTGAAGAACGTCCTCGAAACGAGTCACTCGACCAGGCCATATTTAGGAATTTATTACAGCTTAACTAATCGACGTAGAAACAAGAAATTTTTGCGCAGAAATTTTTTCATTGCGGTGCACTCTATAATCTTCATTACACAGAGCATTGACTGATCTCAGACCCTAAACTTTGGGACATGCTCAAACTCCTCTTAAAATTATTAAAAAATAGCACTCTAATGATTGTAAACAATTCTGTACGCTTTATACTTCTTTCCGGTTTTTAATCAAAGATTTTTAAGAAACTGTGTGATGATTTCGGCGCAGAGGGTCGATCAATTATTAAAACAAGCAATTTTGCAATTCAGAAAATTCTCGACGATTCGATCCAGATATGGGCCATTTCAGGAGAAAAGTTGCGTCTGTGAAATAATAATAAAAATTGTTCCGAATTGCAAAATTGCTCGTTTTAATAATTGGTCGAACCTATGCGCCGAAGTCATCATAATTTCTAATTTTAAGAAACGTTGCGTTTCAGGACCTGTCCCAAGGGGTCGGTTAAGATCATTTATAATTACAATCATCAGTCTAGTCTAGTTTCCGAGAAATAAATTCTTAAAGACGACCTAGTTCCGTGAGACTCGTCGCAACGGCGAGTGTAAGAAGTTGAGCGAAAGAATGGGAACATCTGTCGAGCATCGTGCAAATTTAAACGAGATCCTGTGTCCAAAATAGTCATGGACGAGGGTCTCTCTCGTCCTGGAGGAACACAGGACTAGGCGCAGCTTCGTTCAACGTTCCAAACATTGTTCAATGTTGGAAGAAAGTCGCGTCGAGGCTCGAAAGGCAACGATATCGCTCGAAAGCATTTTTACAGCTGCTCCCCTGCAACCTTTTTCTCCTTTCTAGCATTGAAACGTGCACATACAAAAGCTTTCAATCTCTCTCGAGCTCCAAAAGGATTAAAAATTTTTAATCCTTTTCACTTTAAACTCTCGGATAGGAAATCTCTTGCAATTCCAAGAATACTGAAGCCTTCGGATCTGCAATTTTTCAGGCCTGTGATTTGTTAATAATGCATCCCAGCTGAGGGATTTCGAAAGTTACGAACTCCAGATGTATTCAGGAGATCTTTTCGCAAAATTTTCATTCTCCGTTTGGCGATTTTTATTTCTCGTGGATTGGTTGTCGCAAATTTTGGAATTTTCAGGTTCGGAATCTAGCTTCTCGATTTTTATGGGATTCCAGAAGCTGTGTACTGGGAAGTTACTAGATGTTTAGAGACTTTCTAGAAATTGCCCAGTGTGCGGGATTTTAGAGGTTCGACACACGTCTGCGTGGAAATCGAACCTCGGAATTACGCTCGTTTCGCGAGCGATTCGATTTTCGCTTCGCGATTAGGGCAAGTCTGAGGAACTATGCGATTGCAATGCCGTCACTCGGGTCTTTTTCTTCTTTGTTTTGAAGGACGCCGGATCGTCATTAACAGAAACAGGTCCGCTCGTGAACTGGTTCTTGGACTCGTCTCGTGAACACGTTCACTAGTTGGCAGTGTACCCTGTGAACATACATATCGATTCCTTCATTCTCACTTTCTCATTCGTTCGAGCTTCATTGTTTATTAATGTAAGAGTTAAAATTGTTATTCATCTTACTGCACCTTTGTGTTTTTATTTTGGAGATGGTCGTACAGCGAGTCGCAAAATTATCCGCTCACTCTTAAAAAGCCGATAACATTTTAAATATTGTAGAATCAGAGCAATTGATTTCCTACAGGACTTGAAAAAAATTTCGTCAAAAATTGGACTAAGCGTGCGAATAATTTTTATGACTCGCTGTAGATGGAGTCGGGTGAAAAATCAATGTTTAGTAAATAATTTATTGACGCAAGTCGTTTTGCACAGAATAATCGATCGCCGGTATTAATTCTGCTAGCAGAATTCACAAGTGCGTTACCTGATTTTCACGTTCGAGTTATCGATCACTTCGCCGTCGCAGTTCCACACGCTCAAGCTCGACTTCATATAGCGGGTGTCGATCTGGTTTTCGGACTGCATGTGCATCGTCGGCAGCGCCCGGAATGTGAACTCTCTCGCTCTGTACACCTCGACGAACGGGAGATCATACTTGAAAAAATAGACGAAAACAGTCAATCCGTTTCTACGATTTTATTTTTCGTCGAAGCCCTACGTACATATTCTAATCCGAGAAAATTTTCAATTTATCCTACAATTTCCACGATTTCTTTTTTCGTCGAAGCCCTACTTACATATTCTAATTCGACAAAATTTTCAATTTATCCTACAATTTTCACGATTTCCAAATAATTTCACTGAAATCTGAAGATTTGATTAAGATCATCGAAAAGATTGAGGAAATTTAGAGACAGTATATTACTTTTAATTTTCTGAAATTATTAAAGAGCTTGATTTATAATTTAATTGATGATCATATTGATTATTCCTCTCTACTTGCGCAAATCAATTTTTATGTACCGGAACATGAATGGAGAACTAGAGCGGGTTTTCAAACACTAAAAGCAGAATCACTTATGGATTAATTAACCCAATGAATCGCATTGTTGCAAAATCATGCACTATTTATAAACGTATTGATTTTTTCATTAATTCTTTACAAAATTTTATAATGCAACTACGCAGAATTATATGATTATACCATATCGATTGTACCATTATTATAAATTTTCTTTTTTTTGTGCATGTCCCTTTAATAAATAATAATAATAAAGTTTAAAGAGAGAAACATGTTTTTACTTGGCTCCTGTCTTTCATAATTGAAGACAATTTTCAGTTTATCTAAAGATCCGCAGTCACGTAACGATTTCATCGAATTCACCACGAGTTGTCCTAATCTTTTGTGAAAGATATATCAAATCGAAGTTAGATCTGTATCAGGTCAAGGTCGGACGTACTCTAATCGTAGAACTGTTAGGGAAACTTGAGATAGGTCCGGTTTAAAACTATGTTGAGGTTTCAATTAGGTCTGGGTTAGAGCCTTGTTATATTTAGCCTGGACCTGAGTGGGAAGTCAGTTCTGCCTTTAAGCTGTTAAGACTGTCGATAGACAATTTCAATAAACTGCACACTTGGGCCTGAAAACTGCTGGAGATCGAGGGCAAATAATCTTTGAACAATTCGAAGCTTCCAACATCTTGGAGACTAATTTTGAAATTTGGGGTAAATCGTGGAATGATACAGAATTTGAATAAATATCTCAAGATTAGGTTTACAGTGCTCTGATATTAATTGAAAAGGCTAAATGAAATTCACAACTATCTTATTCAACTCGTTATAATAGGTGGCAATAAATAAATATTATTATAACTTATAATAATAAGGGATTATAAATCATGATAAGTGAAAACAGAAATAAATGTCTATCACAATTTATTAATGAACATTGCCACTGGGAGTTACGTAAAAGAGAGAAATTTGATCATACTCACAAGAGTCTTCTGTTTACTGGACAACCTGAGCAACATCCTAATGTTATTAAATAAGGAAGTATGGCGAACTAGGATCACGTCGACGCATCCATCGCCGACGTGACAGTGAGGACTGAACCCCATGGGACTCCTGGAGCAGGCACAAGCCAGATTAGCACCGTTCACCATGAAGAATTTACCTCTGACCGTCAACCATCCTAAAGTGAATAATAAAGTTTGCAATCGATCGATCGATCGATGAAATAACGATAAGAAAGATAGAGCACTCACTGGATATTTCCTTGTCGGGGACGCTGTTGTGCATGTGCTGCAGACACCTGCTGCAATTCTTGGTGCATCTTGTACTGGTTGCAGGATGACAGGGGTCCGACAGCAGGTGGATCTCACCCTCGTACCCTTTGTTCGCGATGATCTTTTTGAACCCTGCAATCAGGCCACGTTACGTTAAACAAATTTTCGAACTGATTTACCTATTTTCGAGGACGTCGATGAACATTGGAGAACATCGGAAAAGAATGACTCGATCTTTTAGAAATCTTCTGAAAATGATTAGGCTACTTTGGAGGACATCGATGAACATTGAAGAACATCGAAAAACGTGATCAACAAACAACCTGCACCGGAATAAAAATAAAACGTAAGAATACTTAATCTTTTAAAAATCTTTAGAAAGGTTAGGCTACTTTGGAGGACATCGAAAGGCATGATCAATAAACAAGCTGCATTGGAATAAAGGTAAAACATAGGAAGACTGGATCTTAGAAACGGAATAATAAATGAAGGTGTGAGCATCGGAACTGCAGTGAAATACAGATGCAACCGAATGCACTTACCGGAGTAGTCGTATCTCTGAGGGCCCATCCACCTAAAGTTCTCGCTGTCCCTGATCACGTCCCCGAGATACCCATAGCTGAGCACGCTGGCGTACAGCCTGAGGAGGTGCTGGTCGTTGTGCACGGAGGAGATATCGAGGCCAGTGCTGTCACCAAAAATGATATGTATCGCGGCGGTTTGCACGTCCGTCGTCCCGTGGAGGCTATACGCTATCGTGTCCGTGCTGCCACTTGGTATCACTCCGATCGGCAACGGAGGAGTTGGTAGTCTGACCTCGGGATCGTTCGCGTCGATCTGCTGATCCCTGGTCGTCCTTATAACCAGACCGTTGATCACCTCCGCCAATGTACCGTCGCCGCCTATGCACACCACTGCCTGCGATATCAGTTTTTATCTTTGAACAAATCGTACACTTTTCGGACATTTTCTACTGTGAACTATTGCGCGATCTTTCTGCCACCTGGCACGCGCAGAAGTGGTTGATAACAAAACTAATATTTACTAAATTTTTAGTATCTGTAGGACAGCATAGAAAAATCGTGAACAATTTTTAGTGCTTCCTCTGTGATTCGGATAAATTGCAATTGTTTCGAAATATTTTTTATACGACACGTAGTAAGCTAATTTTTTTAATTTTTAATCTCGGACCACGTGGAAAAGTTTTGAATCAGAATTGTTAGTATTTCCTTTGTGATTCCGACCAATTGCAACTTTTTCAAAAAAATCCAAGTGCTATGATCCTGCCACCTGGCACGCGCAGAAGTGTTTGATAAAAAACTAATATTTACTAAATTTTTAGTATCTGTAGGACAGCAGAGAAAAATCGTGAACAATTTTTAGTACTTCCTCTGTGATTCGGATAAATTGCAATTGTTCCGAAATATTTTTTATACGACACGTAGTAAGCTAATTTTTTAAATTTTGAAACTGGGACCACGTGGAAAAGTTTTGAATCAGGATTCTTAGTATTTCCTTTGTGATTCCGACCAATTGCAACTTTTTCCAATTATTTGTTTTTCAAAAAAATCCAAGTGCTATGATGCTGCCACCTGGCACGCGCAGAAATGTTTGCTAAAAAAACTAATATTTACTAAATTTTTAGTATCTGTAGGACAGCAGAGAAAAATCGTGAACAATTTTTAGTACTTCCTCTGTGATTCGGATAAATTGCAATTGTTTCGAAATATTTTTTATACGACACGTAGTAAGCTAATTTTTTAAATTTTTAATCTGGGACCACGTGGAAAAATTTTGAATCACGATTCTTAGTATTTCCTTTGTGAATCCGACCAATTGCAACTTTTTCCAATTATTTGTTTTTCAAAAACATCCAAGTGCTATGATCCTGCTACCTGACACGCGCAGAAGTGTTTGATAAAAAAACTAATATTTACTAAATTTTTAGTATATATAAGAAGGCATAGAAAAATCGTGAACAATTTTTCGTATTTCCTCTGTGATTCGGATAAATTGCAATTGTTCCGAAATATTTTTTATACGACACGTAGTAAGCTAATTTTTTAAATTTTGAAACTGGGACCACGTGGAAAAGTTTTGAATCAGGATTCTTAGTATTTCCTTTGTGATTCCGACCAATTGCAACTTTTTCCAATTATTTGTTTTTCAAAAAAATCCAAGTGCTATGATGCTGCCACCTGGCACGCGCAGAAATGTTTGATAAAAAAACTAATATTTACTAAATTTTTAGTATCTGTAGGACAGCAGAGAAAAATCGTGAACAATTTTTAGTACTTCCTCTGTGATTCGGATAAATTGCAATTGTTTCGAAATATTTTTTATACGACACGTAGTAAGCTAATTTTTTAAATTTTTAATCTGGGACCACGTGGAAAAATTTTGAATCACGATTCTTAGTATTTCCTTTGTGAATCCGACCAATTGCAACTTTTTCCAATTATTTGTTTTTCAAAAACATCCAAGTGCTATGATCCTGCTACCTGACACGCGCAGAAGTGTTTGATAAAAAAACTAATATTTACTAAATTTTTAGTATATATAAGAAGGCATAGAAAAATCGTGAACAATTTTTCGTATTTCCTCTGTGATTCGGATAAATTGCAATTGTTCCGAAATATTTTTTATACGACACGTAGTAAGCTAATTTTTTAAATTTTGAAACTGGGACCACGTGGAAAAGTTTTGAATCAGGATTCTTAGTATTTCCTTTGTGATTCCGACCAATTGCAACTTTTTCCAATTATTTGTTTTTCAAAAAAATCCAAGTGCTATGATGCTGCCACCTGGCACGCGCAGAAATGTTTGATAAAAAAACTAATATTTACTAAATTTTTAGTATCTGTAGGACAGCAGAGAAAAATCGTGAACAATTTTTAGTACTTCCTCTGTGATTCGGATAAATTGCAATTGTTTCGAAATATTTTTTATACGACACGTAGTAAGCTAATTTTTTAAATTTTTAATCTGGGACCACGTGGAAAAATTTTGAATCACGATTCTTAGTATTTCCTTTGTGAATCCGACCAATTGCAACTTTTTCCAATTATTTGTTTTTCAAAAACATCCAAGTGCTATGATCCTGCTACCTGACACGCGCAGAAGTGTTTGATAAAAAAACTAATATTTACTAAATTTTTAGTATATATAAGAAGGCATAGAAAAATCGTGAACAATTTTTCGTATTTCCTCTGCGATTCGGATAAATTGCAATTGTTTCGAAATATTTTTTATACGACGCCTAGTAAGCTAATTTATAAATTTTTAATCTGGGACCACGTGGAAAAGTTTTGAATCAGGATTCTTAGTATTTCTTTTGTGATTCCGACCAATTGCAACTTTTTCCAATTATTTGTTTTTTGAAAAAAATCCAAGTGCTATGATCCTGCTACCCGACACGCGCAGAAGATGCTTCTTTTGAGCATGCGTTTGACAGAAAACTAATTTTTATTTAATTTTCATTACATGTAGGACCACATAGAAAAATCTTGAACAACAATATTTAGTATTTCCTCTGTGATTCCGACAAATTGCAATTGTTTCGAAATATGTTTTACACGTCACATAGTAAACTAATATTTTTAAATTTTTTACGGAGGACCATATGGGAAAGTATTAACAACGATTCTTAGTATTTCCTCTGTGATTCCGACTAATTGCAATTTTTCCAATTAATTGTTTTAACGTTTCAAAAAAATCCAAGTGCTATTTATCCTTTAATCAGAAATGCTCACATGGAAATCGCTTAGGTCAGCAGTGAGCAGAGTGTCCCTCGCATGACCGTGCCGTTCGGTGACCAGCATCTTGGTCTCGATCCCGGCAATAGTCATCAGAGGCTGCACGTCCTTCTCCCAGATCTTCAACCCCTTCTTCTTCCCTCCGAAGGGATTAACGAACAAGAGGATCTTCCTAGGTCGATGCGTGAGACCTAGAAACAAAAAGAACCGTTGATCCCCTCTCTCTTCGTCCACCGATACCGTCGGCATATTGATTTTTCATACGGGAATGGAATTCAGGGTTTTCTTCGGAACCGACACGCAGCGAGAAGTGAGAACCTGGAGATCAATACTGCAGCCACTGTGGCTCTCCCGAGAGGCCAGTTTCGAAGGAGATTGTGTTAGAAGCGCGACAAAGAACCGGCTCGATTATGTTTCCGTTCGAGAACGTTTCCCTCGGAGCGAAACTAATCGAACCGATGGCCGGTTAGATTGATTAGACCAGACGATAGCGTCGTTCACTGAGAGTTCATGAAGCCACCGCTCTTCAACTTGATGATTAACTTGTACGACCATTGCGGGTAGGTTGGACCAAGACATGGTCCTGCTTTCTGATCTCCAGAATCCTCTACTGTGTTTGATCCTGTCTACATAAACCTTATCTCTTCAGCATCTGACTGTCTAGCATTTTACTAAGTGGATTAAGTGATTGATCATCTGACTCAGGTCTGTCTAGACCCTGATTTAACGGGCAAGATTTTTTATACCATTGCGAGGTGAACAATTACAATCCTTAATACTAGATCGCGGATTTTATATGCAAAATAAGAATTAATTACTTGATAATAAATGTTGGGAAATAATGCAAAAGAATTCAATATAAATTGTTTGAATGATTCTACAGTTTCTGATCAATTTGTTTTTGCTGCAACTGCAGAAATACAATGTTTTCAGGATACCCTGTATAAATTGCTGATTGTTGAGTGTACCACTAGTTTATTTATTATTTCCAAGTTTCCTGTGATTTTGTAGGCCTGGGAAATAATGCAAAAGTATATATGTATAAATTCTACTGTTTCTGATCAATTTCTTTCTGCTACTACTGCAGAAATGCAATATTTTTAGGATACCCTGTATAAATTGTTGATTGTTGACTGTACCACTAGTTTATTTATTATTTCCAAGTTTTCTGTGATTTTGTAGGCCTGGGAAATAATGCGAAAGTATATATGTATAAATTCTACTGTTTCTGATCAATTTCTTTCTGCTGCTGCTGCAGAAATGCAATATTTTTAGGATAACCTGTATAAATTGCTGATTGTTGAGTGTACCACAAGTTTATTTATTATTTTCAAGTTTCCTGTGATTTTGTAGGCCTGATACTACGAAGTTCTAACCGGAACACTACCCCTTCTCGTCAAACTGTGTCTCTTAGAGTTTTACCATTGTCACGCGGAAAATGGTGGTCGTAAAAGAGTCCGTTGACAGTTGTATCACTTTTTGGCAGGTTTTGTAATCACAGAACGAGTGGTCCGTGTGTGTTTGCCTTTTGTGCCCGAGGCTGACTCTGTTGAAGTATCGACCGTGACCTTGGCTCTTGAATCGCGAGGAATTGATCGAACCGGTTCTCACTCGAAATTATTTGAACGCGCAGGTTCGGCTGCTACGAAATGCAAAATGATAGACATTATCCTTTGCTGTTGGTCAGAAGATCGGGCAACTTCTGACGATCGCGTTAAACGCTCGTTAAAATTCCTCCGACACAGATACGCACACACACCGAACGATTTAACACTCGAAGCCCACTAAAGTCTCTGCAAATATATTTAACAATCTCTATGCTCAGGTTTTTTCTGCCCTCGAGCTCATGCATAAAACAAGATGTGCTCAGGCGAGAGTTTTCCAATACCAGTCGTAATCGTCGTGTTTAAGTGCTCAGGTGCGAATCTTAATTGGGTTTTTGCTGCACTTTGTAGATGCAGCTGGGATTCTGCACGTAAATTGTAAATCTTTCTCGCTGAATTTATAATAACTGGACTCGTGTATAAATCAATAAATTATATTTTGATTTCTGAGCACTGGTTTCGATCAATATTTCAACTGTATTAATTAATTCGTAGCATTTTCTTAGCGAATTTGTTGATTATTAGAAACAGTTCAAACATGTTCTGCTGTCGAAAATAACCTCCATCAATTTTATTATATGTTGTTCATCCTATTAATTAATTCGTTTTGAATTAATTTAATGATTTGATGCTGCAATTAAGTTAATGCCTTAATAATTCTAATATATTGAAAATAATATTCGGATGCTCCGAAACTCATCTTCTATGTCTAGTGATTGTGCAGAGTGTTGAACTTTATTGAGTTCGTAGTTCTATGGATTCAAGTAGGTAAGTAAATTATACTTAACGAACGGGTGATGGATTTTTCTGTTAGGTCAAGTGCTTATTGAGTCAGGCTAGCTGTAAAGCGTGACACGTATGTTACAATTTAATCTAGGTTGCGAGTAAATCAGATATCTGCTAGGGCAGGGTCAGATCTAGATCGCGATGAATATTCGCCTATGTCAGCCACACGTGCAAAGTCTGCTGCGAAATTCACACCTGGCGAAATTCAATTATTAAACAAAACCAAAATATACAGAATATCTAAATGAACAAATATATGAATATTCAAAAATAAATAGAACTTCGAAAACACGGTCGAAATGTAATATATAGTATGGTACTAGAATAAATATGAAAAATATAAATAACGATAAAAAATAATACACATACAGTAGTGGATAATAGTTTAAGTGCACTCTAAAAAAGGCGATAACTATTTCAATATTGTACTATACAATTTGAACTTTTTTGGGAAGAAAGACCAATTAGTTAACTACGCTATGTGGAAAAAATTTTTTTCAAAAATTGCAATTTATCAGAATTGTTGAAAAAATACTGAAAGTTGGATTTTCAACCTTTTTATGTGGGCGTGTATTGAAAATTTAAAAAGTACGTTTTGTAGATATGTGTCAAATTAAACAAATTCTGAAAATTTCGTCAAGTTCGGATTGAATTCGAACCATTATTTTCAGCAATAATATTTAAAATTGAAATTGAAAGTAAAGACAAAATACCAATATTCTCGATATTCTTCAAACAAAATGCTATTTTCAAAACTTATTGCCTGAAATAAGTTATTTCATTTTCAAAAATGGCTGGATCGAATAAAATATTTTACTTTCAAAGTTGTACACGTACTTTAAAATAAATAAGATCATATATTATTTACTATTTTCCTCAGCTCTGTCTTGGAATCGTTAAATTCAGAATCCGGGATTTCTGAAAGTCGCAAAGCATTCGATGATAGCGCAAAGCTGTTCGTTCCCGCGCGAACAGCGAGTAACGAGTAACGAGTAGGAGAATAAGTGGTCTAAGTGCGAGTAGGAGAACCGCGACGGCTTCAGGTCTCTCTTGGAAAAATTTTTCACTCCGAGGCTGCACGAGGCGGCGCGATGTTTTCCACGATTTTGCGCCCCGAGGCGAGTGGCTTTTTACGTCATCCTCATTCACCGGCCGAGGGAAAAAGAAAAGGAGCACGTAACCACTCGGCCGTGTGCACACGTGCAGTTTTTGTTGTCCAAATAAGGAGCTATTTCGGTCTAGCACCCACACCGAACCCGCCTCCCATGCTTTTGTCAGCGAGGCCCTGGGTACTGTCAGAAAAAATTCTGATTCGGCTAATTATCTTGGCCTTCCTCTGACGATGTTAATCGTCTCTTGATCTGAATACCACGTGCACCAATTTGGGAGTAATCAAGTGAACTTAGTATTACATCTTCCAATAAATATGTAAAGCTGAAGTTCGTTGTGTTAAATTCATTTATAACTATTACAAAATTGTAAACAAATTATTATTGGTAATAAAAGTTGTAAAACTCAATTCTTAGACCCTTCTTCCGTCGGGCCGCAAAAATTTGCAGACGTAACGAGACGATTTTTCCACTTCGTTCTTGTTTGCGACTTTCATTCCATTCGATTCTTGTTGTTCATTTTATTCCATTTGTAAATATTTTATATCTTTTCATGGGAGAATCAAATATTTCTTATTTGTTGCAGTGGACATTCCACAATAGTCGGCAAAAATTTAAGACGATAACGATTTGAATATTGTACTATACGATTTTAACCTTTTTTGGGTAGCTAGAGCAATTCGTTTACCATAGGATGATCGGAATCGTTGAAAAAAACTAAAAGTTAAATTTTTAACTTTTTTATATGAGTACAAGAAGAAGAAGGCACCTAAAACGTCGATAGTTGTGCGCAATGGCCTCGACTGCAGCGGAAACCTCTTGTTTCTCCATTCTTCTTTTTACGGGACATTAAAAAACGTATCTTAGTCGTGCAGCCTTGATCCGTTGCCGACGACCTAGTTGTACCGGGCGCTATGATTAATCCTTTCTACTCATTCGCACGAAATAGTGCTGGTCGATAAACGAGCCTCGTGTAATAACAGCAGAATCGGACGGAACACCATTGTTTTAAAACACCGTTTTTTATATTTCCCTGTAAAAATTTCGTTCTACACCGAGGGTAAAATCAGGGTGAAAACCACCTCTTCACGTTTCGACTGAAAACAATTATTTCACTTTCAGTGCACCGATTATTAAATCTCTAAATTAATAAACTAATAGACAATTCTGAATTAAAACTAACAATTTGAAACAAGATAACAATTCCTTTCGAAAAATTCTTTACCACCAAGTCGGTATAAAAATCATATCGTTGTTCGCGGACACATTTCCTCGCATTTAAAAACTTTATGTAGACCGTAACTGCATATAAATTGAATTTAACCTCGATTTAAAATTCATAACGAGGGGGAGAGCTCCTTTCAAAATTAAAAAATTCTCTGCAACGAAACTGAAACATACTCCTGTTAATTTCTGTTAATACGCACGTCCCTTTGCATTTCATACATTTTTAATCTCCGCAAATGCATAAAAATTGCTTTCACCCTACGATCAAATCAACGTCGGAAACTCTGAAAATTTTTATTCGCGCACGTGTCTCTTTAAATTTTAGATTAATTCGAAATTCAACACAAAGACGAAGAATCTCTTTTAAAAAAAAGTCTTCACCTTCGATCTACGCTAAAAATCCAGTCGGTTCGTGTTAGCATACATGTTCCGTTGCATTCTGCTTATTCATGAGTAGTATGGATGCATAAACATCGTGTGTAAAAACTTTTTTTAGCGAAAACTGGATAGGTCAGTATGAAAATCGAGTCGCTCCGTGACGTTTGGTTTTTTGTTACGGTTTTTTCTGCTGGAATATGTTATATTCGTAACGACCGCTGCCGGAGGCATTAATGATCGATACACGGTCAATTATTCAACCGGTCGGCCATCCTGCCGACATAAATAGTGGTCGCGTGCGTACTACTCCGGTTGCAATTGAACTTTCACCCACTTTTCCCCTTGTTTCGTGCTTTTCTCTGGTGTGTGTATTTTTAGCGACAGCCGGTCTCGCACTTTCTACATCGATTCGATCACCTTCAGGCGAGAATTCGAGGGGCGAGCGTGAACTGTGTGTCTCTACGAGGGAAGTTAGGCTGTCACGGGACGTCGGATTCCTTTGGAAGTTTGCTGGTTTCCAGGCAGCCTCTGCAAAGTGTTTATCCTCTCCCGGCTCGTCGTTTTCTGGCTTTTAACTCGCCCTTTGTGGGGCTTCCTTTTAAACGCGAAAATGTAATCAGACTTACGCAGTTTTAAATGAAATGGGCGAAAAATGTTAGATCAGTGAACTTACCCGACGCGAAGTCAACTAACAATTTCATATGAATAGAATTAATATAGTTCCAACCGATCATACAGGGTGGTCCGTGTATCTTGAGACAGTCAGTTATTATGGAAACCAGCAGGAATATGAAAAATGTTTTATATAAAATATTCTTCATATGAAAGGGAACAGTTAATGCCGCTATGCAAATTTTTCCATAATGGCTTTATTGGTCAGATGAAGGGCATTTTTTCAAATGGCATATTTTTTATTTTTCCATATTTGTCCATATTTTTTATTTTATATTCTTATTTTACATCGAAAATTAAGAATATTTCGTATAAAATATTTTTGCCTAGAGTGCACGGTTGTATTAAATAAATTGTGGAGAATGTCCTAATATTTGTAATGACAAAAAATACTGAGTTTGGTCTGAAGTCATAAAAATCCAGTAAGCGGTGACAGAAATATTCCTATGAAGAATATTATATTATACATACGCAATAATATAATATTCTTATATCCATACGAAGAATATTTTATATAAAACATTTTTTCATATTCCTGCTGGTTTCCGTAATAATTGACTGTCTCAAAATAAATGGACCACCATATTATATTAAATATATATTATATTATGTTACATTATAATATATTATATTATATATATTATATTATGCTACATTATAATATATTATATTATATATATTATATTATGTTACATTATAATATATTATATTATGTTACATTATAATATATTATATTAAATATATATATATATCGTATATTAAAATACTTTTTGAAAGCCTAAATCTGCGGATTTTACATTTATATGAAGAATGAGTAGGTACAACGTAAATCAGGCAAAAATTAAAAGAATTTAAAAACACTTATCTCTCTTAATTTTCAACTGTACACGTCACCAAAGAAAGTAAATGTCAATTTCACTCTGGTTTGTTCCTATTCAAGTGGTAAATTTTTATCTCGCCTAGAAATGGAAATAGAGTGAATTAACTGATCACGATATACACTGCAGATCAAATTGATTGATCAAATGCTATTCAATCAATAGCAAATCGGACTGATAAAAACCGATTAAATAAACACAGCGGAAATCGAGGGAATTAAATTTTCATGATAAAATCTAGAGATAAATATGACTACCCTAAGATACATAAGTATCAATCCAATACAGTTGCAATCAAATCAACGCAGTGGAGTCTCGAAGTGAATAAAATGATACGATGAAATTTCGACGAAATTAATGTACGATACGATTCTGATCAGAATTAAGTTCGTGCCACAAACACTGAAAAGAAATGAAATTGCTGTGAGAAAGAATTAGCTACAATTGCAACAACAACAAAAATCTGATAAAGCTCCGAAGACAATACAATATTGTCACAAAAGGAACGAAATGAATTTCGATTGCTCCAGTGGAAACTCGATAATATCTGACTAGAATGAATTCCACGGCGATTAAGCCGCGCTAAAATCAAAACTGGCGTACTCTACGCCAATAATGGTAATATTACTATGCAACGGAATGCAGGCGTTGTTGATCGAGTGGTTGGGGGAACGAGAAAGTTACTAGATGGTGAAAGGTTGAACAGAGAGTCGACAGCTCTTAGCAGATTAAACGCTGAATTGATGGATCAATCATTCCTCTTTGCTATTCGAATGCTGGAAGGTCCAAATATTTGTCTATTTAAGGGGAGCGGCCATTTTCTACATAGAGGACAAATTCGTGTTCTCTTGCCTCGGAATTTATTGCAGGTATCGGCTTCAAATTTTCGGAGTATTTAATACCGTACTGGATGTGCATTTTAGCCGAAAGGAATCTCGAAATATCGCACAGAAAATATTGTACACAGGAAAACTCACCCATGAGATAATTTCGTATGGTTTTTACCCAGGAGGCCACCTGCCTGGGGTCCGTGTGGCTCATGGTGACGCTGTGGTGGCTCCATTTATTTTTCGCTCCCCGCACAGCGTAGTGTAAAATGAAATTCGTCGGGCAAACGGTGGGGGATGCCGGGGACGTCGGGGGTTGCTTCTCCTTCACGCTGGTCCCAGGTATCCAATCATCCCCGTAGCGCACGGCTAACACGTCCGTCATGGGCAGCGTCCATCTAGCTGGAAATTACCAGAAAGAATACCCTTTTAACTTCCGGTAATTATCAAAAGGTTAATTTAAACATTCTAAGGAAATCTTGCTCTGGAACACCACCGTTAAAAAGACGCGTTTTTGCTTCGTTGTAATATTAAAGTAGAATCCTGTATCCGAACTAATAGGGAGACAAAAGTGGCAGGATAATCGAATTTTCGGATAATAGAACAATTACTTTCCTTTGCGTTAAACATCATTTATTCAAGTAGAAATGAACAAAAAAATATAGAGATGAACAAAATTAACACAATTCGATAATTATTTACTATCTCTACTGCAGCTCGTTCAGAAATTGCTATAAAATATTTTTCTAAGAATGTCAGAGTGTTTGGAAATGTTTGGACATGCGATAAATAGGATTGCTAGACGAGGTTGTACACTCGTCATAAATAATTTTTCCGGAGTCGATCGAAGCACTAAGGACAAAGGTGGGAACGGAAAGGAAGAAATGCTAAGGCAATCAATGCCGTCGACTCGAATGGCACGAAACAAAGGCTTGGTTTACGATCCCCTAACAGCTGTCATTTAATATTGTAACACAGCGAGACAAAAGCGTGCTCGACGAGTCCACGTGCGTTACATAATTAATCGTCGCGGCCCCAGAGTCTATCGATTCTTCAACGTCCTTTCAAGATCGCGGATTTATCTGAAAATTTTCTCAAAATAGTGCAATCTTAACCTATCGTAATCGCCCTCTCGACTGCCTGATAGGCTTCTAAACCCCTCCAGATCACAATGACAATCTTCTAAGATGATTCTCGGTCCTCAACCTATTTGCCAACTAAGGATTATCCTTCGAGATAGCTACGAAGCCTTTCTGATCCTCGGATATTCGTATTCCTTGTCATCGTTCGCTCATTTATTTATTTACACTCTACAAACATCAAGCAAACCTTATCTTAAACCAACGATACCACGACTCGAAGAGGCGTGAACCACACGCGACTCAACCGAGACTGATAACGCGATTGTGTAACTGATAAGAGACCGGGAGTCAGCCATCGCAGGTAATTATCAACTTTCCGGAAAAACTTGCCGAATATGATAAACCTAAATAATATCCACAGTTGAAATACCCGCACATAGTGCCAACAAGCTTTGCCGAAGATTCAATGAAGTATTAAACAAACAGCAAATATATCATACAAATATTTAAAATAGAAAAATTCTTCGAATAATTCTTTTGCAAAAATCATTCTTCAGCATATCAGTCAATAATCACTACAAAGTAATCATTTAAAAATAAAATAATCTCTGAGAAACAACTATACGAATTTAAAAAATGATTCTTAATCATTCTTGATCAATCATTCGTTTTCACACTACAAAATACTCATTTAAAGATAAAATAATCTCTGAGGAACAACTATACGAATTTAAAAAATAATTCTTAATCATTCTTGATCAATCATTCGTTTTCACACTCCAAATAATCATTTAAAGACAAAATAATCTCTGAGAAACAACTACACGAATTTAAAAAATAATTCTTAATCATTCTTGATCAATCATTCGTTTTCACACTCCAAATAATCATTTAAAGACAAAATAATCTCTGAGGAACAACTATACGAATTTAAACAATAATTCTTAATCATTCTTGATCAATCATTCGTTTTCACACTCCAAATAATCATTTAAAGACAAAATAATCTCTGAGAAACAACTACACGAATTTAAAAAATAATTCTTAATCATTCTTGATCAATCATTCGTTTTCACACTACAAAATAATCATTTAAAGATAAAATAATCTCTGAGGAACAACTATACGAATTTAAAAAATGATTCTTAATCATTCTTGATCAATCATTCGTTTTCACACTCCAAATAATCATTTAAAAATAAAATAATTCTAAATGTTTTTATTGACTTCCACACAAATTAATTACTCGCTAACTAATCGTTGAACGGACTCCGAACAATTCCTGAAAAATCTGTTTGTAGTACATTTGCATTTTAAATTTGAAGATAGCTGCATCAACAGTCCGATCGATCGCTGGATCCTCTCGATCACGTGTCACGCGCAGCGACAGTTCACGCGCGCCTAGTTAACGTGACCGCAATAGCAATGAAACAAACGAAACAATCGATCCCCCGGAGTTCCTGATACTTTTCTCGACTGGTTCTCTCAGAGATCGTCTCTCTAAGTGCCCGGCGAATCGACTTTCTCGTGTTCGCGTGACGCTTACGAGGCACTCCCGGCGAAATAAATCGCATTGTCAACAGCCGCGTTAAATCCAGAAATGACGGCGTCGATTGAGAAACTTTTGATGCCGCGATAACTCCAGTCGAACCATTCTCCGAGGCTTCCACGGTCGTGTTTGCCATTTATATCAAGGAAATTCGATCGAACTTCTAATTGAACCTTCGATCAACCCGTCGATCTTCTAAAATTATCTCGTTCCAATGTCAAATTAAATTACCTCCAACGATATCCTCGTTCATAATGTTCTCCATGGTCTTCCTAAGCAATCTTTTCTATATTTATTGTTCATTCTCTGCCGCATAAAACACGGAATAGGTACACAAACTTTTCTAACGGTTTCGTTTATCGCATCGTACAGGAGGTTAGACGTTGTTTCTTTTGACTTTTTTCACTTTTCTGGACATTTTGATTTCGTAGCTTCGAAGTCCGTGTCAGAAAGTATTTTTATAAATTTTTATAACAACGTCATTAGACGAGTCTTGGTACGATGTAATTTAAGAAAATAAAGTACCATTTTAGGGTTCGTACATGGCTCTCGAACATTCCACAAAACCAACGGAAGTTATTTGATAATGTAAATATTGAAAATTTAATGTACAGGGTGTCTCAGCCAAAGCAGGCCACCTAAATAATAAATATCCTTTATTTTTAATGACACGAAAAATATTTATGGCATAATTTAACTGGTATCGAAGGAGGAATATCATAGAAGAACATTTTTCTTTGTCCGGTTATTGTTCCTCAGTTTTTTTCAAGGTAATCGTTATTTAAATTATGCCATAAATATTTTTCGTGCCATTAAAATTAAGTGGCCTGCTTTGGCTCCTGTATTATATAGTATTGGCTGAGAAGTCCTGTATTTTATTAAATGGCAACTTCAGGTTTATTATTTTACTATTGTTAATAGTATAACGAATTATTCAAGCTCAAAAATACGAATTATGTACGAATTGACCGAATCTACTTTTGCAATTGTTAAACCAGTTGCCAGGCAAGTTTTGCAATAAAAAATATTTACTTTAGAGTTGAAGTTTCTACAGCTATAAATGGACAGCGTGTGCTATGAATAAGTGCAGATAAATGTTTCCATACCTCTTCGAGTGATTAACAGTGGAAATTAGCAAGTCTGGAAGACGCCGTTCGGCTTATCTTTGTCGTTTCAAAATGGCCGTCAGAGATTTCGGACGGGAATATTGGTGGAACAACCTTGTAAAGCGAGAAACGCTCAGGAAAGTAAATGTGACTTGTGAAGGCTAACGAGGAGGACGAGGAGGACAGTACTAATAGCCAAAATGGTCTTTTCAATTTACATTCGTCGGATGAATGCAGTTTGTATTCGAGACTCGCGCTCGTTTACACTTTCGTCCTTTCGGGAACGTAGGTAAAGGGACGCAGCCGTTTTAATCCGACGAACACTCGAGATTCGTTTCTACATCGAATATGGTGTTTCATGTGTGGTGTGTCGACCTGAATGTAGTCGAATTCAAAGGGCTTGGAAATGAATTTGACTGCGGACTACGCGTTGCACAAAATGGCGTTCGAAGGGTCTGGAAATAATTCTGAACGAATTTAAAAAGCTCATAGATTAGTATAGACAAATTCAAAGTGTTTCGAGTTCAAGACAATCCAACTTCGAACTATACTTGAAGTTGAACATTTCTGAGTGCAATGTAATAGAATTTGAACATTTCTGAGTGCAATGTAATAGCATTTGAAAATTTCTGAGTACAATATAGTCGAATTTGAAAAGTTCCAAGTTAAATATAGCCAACTTCGAAAGGCTTTGAACTATACTCGAATTTGAACATTTTTGAGCAACGTAATCGAATTCGAAAAGTTCCAAATTAAATATTACCAACTTCGAAAGGCTTTATCGAACTATACTCGAATTTGAACATTTCTAAGTGCAATGTAATCGAATTTTAAAATTTCTCAGTACAATATAGCCAAATTTGAAAAGTTCCGAGTTAAATATTACCAACTTCGAAAGGCTTCGAACTATACTCGAATTTGAACATTTCTGAGTGCAATATAATAGAATTTGAACATTTCTCATTACGATATAGCCAAATTTGAAAAGTTCCGAGTTAAATATTGCCAACTTCGAAAGGCTTTGAACTATACTCGAATTTGAACATTTTTGAGCAACGTAATCGAATTCGAAAAGTTCCGAATTAAATATTTCCAACTTCGAAAGGCTTCGAACTATACTCGAATTTGAACATTTCTGAGTGCAACGTAATAGAATTTGAAAATTTCTGAGTACAATATAGTCGAATTTGATAAGTTCTGAGAGAGAAATAGTTGAACTCGTAGTCAAAATACGTAGTCGGAACACTGAAACACAGCTGAATAATCAGCCTTTAACATAAACACACTGAAAATCGAATACCTGTGTGTCAAAGATAAATACCAGCTTGGATACAGTCTGAATCTTAATCATTCCACTCACACGCGCAGAAACGGTCAAACACAAACGTTTCAACATTCTAGTCACATTCTAAACCAACTTCAATCAAATCTACCGATCAATACAACAGCATGTCAACTCGGGTATCATTTTAATACAACATTGAATTGAACGATACCACCATTCCGATTGTTCATCGGAATTCTATCCCGTGGCATGGGCTTCAGATCTGACCGTCTAATCTAAACACGTTCGCATTTTGATCGTGCTTATCAAGCTTTTGTCCGCGAGCAATCGGATACCGGTCGGCCAGCACAGAAAACGATGCAATTCGAGTGAATCAGGGCCTCCGGTTTCGCGTATTCACCTACTTTCCTCTGCAGCGACACGGTTGGCTGAACGGTTTCGCTGATTCCGTTGTTCTTTGCTCGCGCTCACGTGCCAGCTCACGTGTAGAGAGTCGACGACAGCGGCGAGGACGATACGCGTTTGGTAGCGGATCCGACGATGTCAATTGGATTATAATTACCATCCGCGCAGCGGTCCAACTCCGTCTGGAAACCGCGTTGTGTAACAGTGACAGCGCTCGCATCCTCGTTAACGTCTGTCTACATGAAAACTTGTTCGGAGCCAATTTTTCATGCATCGGTCTCGAATTAATTGAATTTTACCTTCTGCGAGCTGTCGATTCGTTCTGAATCAAATCTGAGGCCATGCGAGGTACAGATTAATTGTGGATTAGGTTTGAAGTCGTGTGAAATGTTGGATTAATTCTAGAGTAGCTTTCAGTTCGTTTGATACGTTGATTGGAATTGAAGTTTAGACTCTTGCGAGATTTCGATTTGTTCTGGATTCAATTTCAGATCGTGTGAGATGTTGGATTAATTTTGAATTAGGTTCGAAGTCGTGTGAGATGTTGGATTAGGTTTGAAGTCGTGTGAGATGCGGATTAATTAATTACGTTTGGGATCACCTGAAATATCAGTTTGTTCCAAAAAGGATTTGGGCTTGTGTAAGATCCTGAAGTTTAAATTAAATTTTATGATGGATCCTATGAGACGATTCTTAAAAAAATTCTGAAGAAATATAGGAAGCATGTTTCCACTTCGTTAACGTTTTTCCAACGCTTTTCCTTTCGAGAGATGGAATGAAATGATAGTCTTTCGGGTGTAGCAAGAAGGAATATAGAAACCGAATGGAAAATTTCGAAATTTAGGTGTTCATTTTAGACAGTTTTCTATTAAACAGATCTTGATGAAATCATAGCATAATGCATGCCTGGAAAATGTCCAAGTCCCATTGGGTCAGGTTTGGAATGCCTCCAAAATCATTTGGGTCACGTTTAGAAGATTCTAGCATTGATTAGGCATAAAATATTGCATAAATTAAAATGTTATAAACTATTGCAAACTTCTGCTGATTTAATTTGAAAATACTACTAGCTCCTTTACTGCTGGAAGATGATGATTTGTATTAAAGAACCAGTGACTACCGTAATATTTTTTAAGTTTGATTATTTAGTCCTGGAATATTTTCAACATTTAATTAGACCTGATTAATAAAATAAAATATTCTTTCTGTGAAAAATGTCTACAGTCTACCACTAGTGAGTCAGGCCGCAACCAGGTCAAAGACCCATTAATTTAGAACTAATATGCTTCTGGTATTGGGTTAGGTCTGGGTTGGCTGCACCCGTTGACTCAAGTCTGGAAAGCTCCCAAAATCTATTGTGTCTAGATGAAAATAGTTCTACAATATTTATTATGTCAGACAAGCTCCTAGTACCTGTTAAGGTAATTCTAAGTTAGCAGTATTCATATCGTATATTATTTCCGGGACGATAAAATTCAAAAATTCCAGAATATTTCTGTAGCCACTTTTATACACATACTATCACATATTTCTTGTACTTAGAACATTTCCCGAATTCTTCTCCCTATGTTTCAAATTTTGAGCCCGGACAATTACATTACAGATCCTTTGAGCCAAAGGTCAGACCAATTCAGAAGATGAAATCTACTCAGAATGCAATTCTTCTGCAAGAACGAGGATAAAGCAATCCGGTGACAGTCGCGGTGCATCGTCGCGAGATTATATCACCCGGTAAACAATCAAATTTACCTGCGCCCGCGGCTAACCGTGCAGTTAACCGAGGGGCATTACGTAAACCGTAGGCACGCAAAAGTGAAACTTACAAGTTGCAGTCGCGTTGTATACAGGGTGTCCCAGCTAACTTGAACACCTTGAATATCTCGCTTAGTTTTAGTAATAGAAAGAAAATGTTCTAGGACAATATTAACCTAACCGAAGGAGCGATATAATGATTGAGAAGAAACATTTTTGAAGCTCATTTTTTTCTAGATATCAAGGTTATTAAATTTTTTTTAATGGATCCATATTTTTTTTATCGCGATGTACAGTAAAATCTCTTTTCCTGTCCAACAGCCATAGTTTGGCCAGCGAGTGTTCGTAATGAGACATTATTCTATAATTTATGACTGCGTCTATCGCCCCGGTCGATAAAAATGTAAATTAATCACTGGTAATACAGACGAGGGTCATTGTATAATATGTCATTGAAGAGGACTTCACCCCTACTATTACATCGCGATAAAAAAAATATAGTTCCATTAAAATAAACAATTGATAACCTTGATATCCAGAAAAAAGTGACCAAAATTTGTTCCCAATCATTAGATTAATATTGTCCTATATATTATCCTATTTTTATTACTAAAGCTGAGCGAGATATTCAAGATGGTCAAGTTAGCTGAAACACCCTGTGCATGTATACAAGCGGGTACGCTTTGAGCGTAATTTATGCGATGCCCTCTTTACGTAATTCCTTCTGGCGGAGAGCAAGGTACTTTTCCAGCCGCGGGGAAATTGACGCAACCCCGACCTCCCACGATCCTGAAAATCGTTCCAGACGTCGTTCTCTCAAACACCCGCGTTTTTTGGCACGCGTCCTACTTGCCACGGACCGATGACGCGATCCACTATGGCGCTTAGGGATGCATTCGCGATTGTTCTCGCGGATGATGCACGATTTCTACTTTCTTCGGCCCCGGCATGCCTTCATTCATTGTTTACGCGAATGATTCGCTGAATCGACGATTTAATACTGATTAAGAAGTTCGAAAATCGTCAATTGATCATACCCGACCTGGTTAGCGAGTGATTCATAGTGGGAGTCGCCAGATTACTAATTTAACTGAGTTGTGTAGCTTTAAATGTATCTGGACCTTGTGTTTTTATTAGGGAACATATATTTCCTTTGTGTGCTTTATCAATATATTTTAAAGATTATATATATAAATAATTTATATATATCCAAATAAATATTTATGTATACATAAATTAAGGTGTCTTACTTTTATTTAATATTTTACGCTTTGTTTATAGTTTGCAAACTCCTGGCTAATTAATTGAAGTTGGGACCTGTTCTTTCTCCCTTTAATTCTCAATTGTCCTGTCAATTTTGTTTTCTAGAGTCGTTGCCAGTATCGCTCGGTCACTTAATTAACTGTTTAATAAGCAGTTCCCCAGCCGCGGTAATTATTTTGTCATCCTCCGCCAGCGCACGCTGCGTCTCGTTTAGTTTTTAATCTTAACTGCAAGGTTACCTCGGCGAATAAAAAACTGGGTTAATTTCTGTGCAGTAATTAAGTTGGGTATTGCTCGAGGATTTTTCTTTTTCACGGAAACTGACCTACATATGGACGATACTAGTAAAATACGTAGTACGTGCACACAGGTCTGTAATTATTGATGGGTTTTCGAGGATTTTATTACAAGAGAGAATCGTTAATTCGAGATTCAGCCTCCACGTGAATCAAGTCCTCCGTCTGATCTTTTAATTACCGTATCGTAATGAACGCACTGCTTCGTTCACATAAGTGGCAATACCAACGGTGGGAGAAGATAGGAGGTGGAGTGCAACGAGAGACTGGAGTTCCAAGAACAGGGAATTCATATTGAAGATGGATAACTAAAATCCGCGTCACGTGCTTGGAAAATTAATAAATTATACTAACTCTATACTAATTCTTGACTTGCCGAAGTTGCATTTTTTCCTGTGTGAACCGATTTCGACGAAATTTTCAGCACGTGTGTAACTACTATAGGTCTACAAAACATACATATTAAATTTTCTTTAAGGACCCAAATAAAAAAGTTTCACAAAATGAACTTATTATTTTTGCATGCAACCGTAGTAAATTGTAATTTTAGGAAAATCTGTTTTGCAGATCATCTAGTAAACCAACGCTTCTAATTAATTATAAAAAATCAGGTTGTGTGGTAAGATTATACAAAAATTATTCAATTTTAAGAATTTGTACGAACACTTTGTAGCTCCAAAATCTTTTTTTTTTTTATATTAAGTTTTAACGTCGCATCAACGTCTAGGTCATTAGCGACGAACTATTGTGTTTTGCTTTTTTTTTCCTTATATATTATTGAGGTAGTTAATGTCTTTAAGAAATTCAATGGTGTTTGTTACATGCTTGTTGGATGTCAGGGCCGTGTTCTGGTTGATTCCGAATTTGAGTCTTTGGGACGAGAATTTTTGGCAGTCGTATAAGATGTGGTGGACTGTGAGTGGGGTGTTACAGCAGAAGGGAGGATCTGTGTTTTTTATGAGGAATTCATGCGTTATCTTACAGTGGCCAGTTCTCAGGCGGGAAAGAACGATTCTTTCTTTTCTGCTCATGTGGTCACGTGGTATGTCTTGGAAAAAATTTGTGATTATGTTGTGTATCTTGGTTGGTTTCGACTTCCATATGTTATTGCATTCTTCTTTGATTTCTTCTCTTACGTAATTGATAACTTCTTGGAGCGGGTCGGCGAAGACGAGGGAAGAATTATTCAATTTTAAAAATTTGTACGAACAATTTGTAGTTCCAAAGTCTTATTATTAAGCTTAATTACTCTATTTGCCCTCCTAAATCATCCAGAAGATAGAGGCAAGTGTCTGCAAAATACAATTACCAAGATCATTTCACAGTTCCTCAGAAAATGTAACAGAATTTTAAAAATGTGTATGAACACTTTGTGGTTCCAAAATCTTATTATTAAGCTTAATTACTCCATTTGCCCTCCTAAATCATCCACAAGATAGAGGCAAGTGTCTGCAAAATACAATTACCAAGATCATTTCACAGTTCCTCAGAAAATGTAACAGAAGTGACCAAGTTCACGGGTCGGCGAAGACGAGTGAAGGAGCGAAGGAGCATGAGCTCACGTACGGTGCATGATTGCAGCAGCTGCACTCGGAATCCGTAATTCCTACGGCGTTTGGTCGAATGGGCGAACTACGGGGCACACGAATTCGTTCAGGTAAATTTAGTCGTCGTCGCACGGCGTGGTCGGTCGTTCACACCGATCTCTGATAGCCGGTTCGAGTTAGCCCCACCATTAAGAGAGCCAACAGACTGGAGAAGGTCGCCGCTTTTCACCAACATAACACCGATCCAATCTCCCGTCCCGTCGGCCACTGTGTTCGCACCGTTCCGCGATTATGACCTTCTACGGGCTCGTCTCTTCCGCGTCCGCTGGGTCTTCGACCGGCTCAATGCTGGCTACGTAAGATTCCTGGAACATCGCCGGACAACTCACTGTTCCAATTGTTCAAGGACATGTTCGCCTTCGGAACCAGCACTTGAAGAAGGACCTCTTCGAGACGCAAGAGACTTCAGAATCAACAGATTCTGCTTCGTCTGTACCGATTTTTGTGAAAGGTTGCCATTCATTCTCTTCGATGGTGTTCTTCCATGCTGTGCGCCGCAAAAATATTGTGATAAGCGCCCAGGTAAGTGCCACAGATGTTGGAAGTGTGTGTCGTCTGGTTAAACATTGTTTTAATTTATCAGGGATAATAATGAAGTAATTAAATGTCGAGGAGAAACGATTTCCGCAACTCAGGTAGATCGTACATAATGGAAATTGAACCGTCTTTGGAATCGTTTGAGAATGTTTTTCTCCGAGAGGAAAATTGAAGCTTCGTGGAAATTGACATAAAATACACCCCGCAAAATTGATCTTGACCTTGAAAATCAAGGTAAAAGACAAAATTTTTTTGTGTAATCGTGTTCTACGAGTCATAAGAACCATATAGATGTATATTGATTTTTAATATATAATAAAATTTTTCAAGAATTTTGAAAATTATGAAAAAAAAATTTACCTCATAATTATGTTCATAAATTTAGTGCTAAGTTAGTTCCTAAGCTAGTCCTAAGTTAGATTGAAATTTCGTTTTTTTAACTTAGTTTTCAAGGTCAAGGTCAATTTTGCGGGGAGTTTTTATGTCAATTTCTACTAAATCGTAGGTGTAGATTCGCGCTATGGTAGCTGTGACGTATAATTTCGTGACACCCTGTAACTGTTACGTGAAAAGAAAATGGGCAGAAAATGCGGTAACTCAATGTTAAAAAATCGTAAATCAATTGTTAAAACGTCCTCGTAAAGGGGAGGGTTTTACCTTCAAGTCTGTCCTAGATTACACCAAAGAAAATTTGTTCACCGATTTTAGACATCTAAAGTAGCACTGTTTGGAAATAGCATGTCTGCAATTTTCTCCATCTACTTTAACTTGGAAAATCATGTTTAAAATGGTGTGAAGTGTTTCTATGAGAAAATAAACAATAGACGGCGAAAGTAAAAGCTTCAAGCTTTAAAATCAGCCCAATTTTTATCGTATAATTCTGTTCGACGAAATTATAATAGTTCGAAGGTCCTGTTTACAACGAGTGCATCGGTACTCAGATTTAACAAAGATTAACATCGAACTCAAGGCAGAAGCGCTATCTCGATTGCTTTCGGATTAGATCTAGATTAGATGAACAACTTATCTCAGATCGATCTCTCCGTAATCTTGAAGCTCGTGCGAGCATAACCGAGTTTTGTAACGTTTATGGCTTTTGCAGATCATCAATATTGCGGCGGACGTGACTGGCAATTATACCACACGATGAAATGCTGGAGTTCAGACAGAAAAACCGAACGGAAAAGAGAGGCTGGTAATCGTATGCAAATGAAACCTGTCTCACAGCATCACGCGAGGAGAATATTCAGACTCGTCGCGGTCTGTGCCGTACTTGGGACGCGATTCATTTCTATTCTGAACAAATGAAAATATTGTACGTACAAGATATTAATTGAAAATGGCGGACGAGTGGATTTTATGACGCGAGCAGCAAAATTGAAACCGGACGACGCCGATTTACTGAAACTCGTATATCGAGCCAAGCTGATTTAAAACAGGATGAAGAATAATAGGAGACATTAATAAAAACCGATATCAGGTCGTGAAATATGAAACTTGACAAATGTGTTTGAAATTTGGGTTTTATTTATCAAGTTCCATACTTAACAACTTAAAACATTGGAAACGTCTGAAAAAGTTTTTTTTAACTATGACGCACCTCGGTTTAAAATATGGAGAAAATTGGAGATAGATGGAGATGGTGAGCATTTCCGGTCAGAATAAGGCTGAAGGGCATTTTTGAGTATCTCAATCCCGCTGACCTTTATTATACGGAGTAAAATCGATTTAAAGCAAAATGAGGGAAAGTATTAATCGAAACTGCTACAGAAAGTAGAATTTTAACGACGTGACGACAAGACAAAGCGTGATGACGCAGATTGATAGGAATTTGTGTACGCAGCCGAACTGATTACAGCTCCTCTCGTTGTTAATAACGTACGAAAACATCAAAGAAAGACTCGGAAACGGAACGATACTCGATCCAAGCTCAAGGACGACCACATCTCCATTTGTTCCTGCTTTTCCCGACGTTTTGTCGTCATTGCTGATTCGAAGCACACCTGTGAACATTGTATTATGCTCGGCACTGTGTGTTCCCATCAGGGCGGCCATATTCGAATGCAATCCTCGAGATGGACGATTATTCAAATCGCAAGACCGTCTTGCGCTTGCTTAATGTTGAAATTTATTAGCTCGGTAACGATCCTCTTGCCCTGGAAAACACGCAGTCGTCAATGCTATCAATCCTCCGAACGACAACACGAACAATAAATCATATAAAATTAAATATCGAAGCAATGATCTCCCCTTATCGAGCGTCCGGATAGATTAATTTCAATAATAAATTCCTTGGGAATCAATTATTTCGTTGCGATAACGATCGGGTACAAGCGAACTCACGATCGATTTATTCAATGAAGAATAACATCGTTTCGACGACTGACATGGACGGACATTATGCTGCTTCTATTTTCTAAGTTTCAGAGGGCTCATTTCCTAAAAATCGAGAAAATTTGAATCTATTGTACGCCGACAGACCAAGATGGTCGCCATCTTGGAACTTACGGCGCACATACATAATGGAATTTGACCGATCTAGCTGGAAAAAATTTTTTATTGCTTAAAACTGATTAAATTTATTATGTTTTATTAAATTATGCCTACATTAATTTAAAAAAACAATTTATCAGAGAAAAATCATTAAAATTAATTATCACTTTTGTATTCTTCCTAATTTTCTTCACAGATTAGCATTTCCAAGGCTTCGGGCATGAATGCCTTTTGATTTTTCTTTAAAATTTTTCAAAGAGAAGATCAATATTTGAATATGAATTCTGAAATAGCAGGCAATAACCTTTATTTTTATATTATTAATCTTTAATTGTTAATTACATGTCTTATTAGCTGTTAAAATTGTGTTCATACTTTTAGATTTTTTACTGAAATGCATAGTGAAAATATTCCAATTTACAATCTCAGTGATCTTCAACCATAAAAATTATTTGCTTGTGTTTTTAAAACGCTTCACAGAAAGTTTTACACGAACAGTCTTGCGAAAGATAAACGAACAAATAACTAGACAAATAATTTTCCCAGTCACGAGGCTTGGCATGTTTCTAACTTGAACAAGGATACGCTAATCATGAATATTAATCAATTTTGATGGACACAACTTCAAAATGTATCGGCTTATACGTCTACTGTGCATTATCTTGCAAATACAGTTTTTTATGAACTATTTCGCAACGAATATGCAAGTAAATTGCTGTTAGTGTTGAAATCAACGCTGGCCTCGGAGAAATGTATTGAAAAATATATAAACGAGAAATGGTATGGAATAATGAGAGTGTACCTATGTCTGAATGTTAATAGCAACCAGAATATAGAAGAAAAATGGCTTCCGGTGCATTAGCTGCATCGACTGCATTCTAAACTTTCCAACTATGTTTCCGTGTTTACTCGGCCTCGTTTATCCAACAACGGAGACATTCTCACTTGATAACGATACCTGAACCCGAACGGACGATGTTTATCTACGAAATTTGATAATAACGCGTCCTCTCGAGTTTGCGATTATGATAGGTACGTCGGCGATAAGAAATAGTCGCGTTTTTGCAAATTAGAGAGCACTTGAAGTTAAACAAGTTGTTCATGACACACTTTTTCAAGGGATATAGATTTTTAATATTGGACCCAGAGACTTGAATATTTTTTTTAGAGTTAGAACGATCAGTTTACTACGGGACGTGTGAAAAATTTGTTTGCAAAAATTGCAATCGGTCGGAATTACAGAGAAAACAATAATAATTGTTTTTCTATGTGGTCCTGTACTGAACATTTACAAATTACAATTCCGACAGATTGCAATTTATAAAAAAATTTCTTTCGCGTCATGCAGTAAACTAATTGTTGTAACTTCTCAAAAAACCCAAGTCATATGGTCGAATATTAATTCATGGAGTATTGGAATATTAATTCCATTATGAAATATATTCTAAATATTATATATTAAATAAATTAAATATATATTCTTGTGCAGCGTTACAAAATTTGAATGTTCACATTTTGAGAATTAAATAGTAATAAATTCACGATTAAATTCTCATGTAATTCTAATTATAGTTGCCTTAAAATCCTCCACGAAAAGCAAAAAAAAGACAAAGACAGTAAAAACCAAATATAGTCAATAAACGAGACTCAATTTCGCAAAAAGATTTACAGGCCGTCGTCGTCGATCATACTTCTAGAAGACGAATGGCGATCGCCAAGATTAACTTGTCAAGATCCATCCGATAAATTCCAGTAATGGCGAAGTTGCAACAGTTTGTCAATGCTGATAATAACTACAAAGTCGATTTCTTCAATTAAGAATAATAGCGCGATGTTTTTAAATGTTTCTGTCGACGATCGATGCACACGACTGGATCGAATATAATAACGAGGCCATTCGATGGTTCGTCTCGACGACAACCTCGAAATTGAGGCGACACTGGCAACAAAAATAAATTCCACGACCGCGATTTTCCGAGCCCATGCTGGTCCATGATCGAGGGTCCTGGACCGCTCCGAACCAGTTCCAAACGTTGCTCAACGTCCTAAAAACAAATTCGGCCGAATTTTCCTCTGTTTCGATAAGACGAAGATCCTTGGACTTTGGCCAGGCATAATTGAACCATTCGGACACCAAATGGGAGCGTTTTACAATCTCTAGAAATGATTTAATACGAAAAATTGTGTAAATAGATTGCTAATTAATTACACGCTGTTGTTAAAAAATTTGGGACACCGCCACTGCTTTCTAATTTTTACTTTCAATTTGAAATATGTTCTAGATTTTGAATAAGACAAGTCCCACTATCATAAGGTTAGGGTAAGAGCGGAGAAAGAAGTAGGTGTAACAATAGTTTTATTTCTTTAATTTTCAGTGTGCATTTATTAACACATTTCCAATAATATTGAATCCCAACAAAAATATCTTGCAAATAGGAGCCAAGTTCCTGTAACCGTAAAAAGTTGTGAGATCAAAGAAAATACGGCCAAGTTCGTTGGCTTAGAAACACCTCTTGCATTACTGAAAAAAGCGTTTGCAAAAATTCGTTTAAAAGAACGCTGTTTAATGTTTAAAGAGTAATATGGAGGGCTGAATCGTTGAATGCAAACGTAATGGCCAATTTTGAATGATTTCTTAAATTGTCAATATAGGTCTACATAAAAAAGTTGTAAAATGCAACTTTTAGTATTTTTTCTACAATTCCAATCAATTGCAATTTTTTACAACATTTTTTCACATCCTGCAGCAAACTAATTGCTCTAGCTTCTAAAAAAAGTTCAAATCGTATAGCACGCTTTAAAAAGTTGTCGCCTTTTTAAGAATGAGCGAATAATTTTTTGACTCGCTGTATATGCCGTGGGCGGTTGTTGAATTTCGTTTTGGCGATCTAGTTTCAGGAAAAATCCGATTACTCGTTCGTCTCCGCAGTCTTTAGATCGCTAAAGAGTGTTCAAAGCAGAAAGTATTTAATCTCCCACGGGATAATGAAGGCTCGATTGCTCGGGTAACTCGATTCTAACTCCATTTTGCTAGAATAGAAGCTAAACGGATTGATCGTCGCCCCGGTAAAAAGGGGAAGAGAGTCCTCGTCGAAGGTGGCCTGATATTTTCTGGCGGGAAAGTCCCTGCCTGTTGGTAACCCGATTCGCGGCGAACTCCTTCGAAAATAACCCTAACCGAGTCGTCCCCCGTTCCGAACAGGGCAGGATTCTTTTGCTCAACTTTTTCTTTAAAAAACCCAACGGATTCCCGCGTATAAATAGCGCTTTAACGCGTCGCCTTCCGTCAACGAGAATATTTTCGCGCCAGGTAAATACGAGCTGACAGGATAAAGCACGAGGCTAGTTTTAGCTAACTATAGTTCACCTGCTAACATATCTTCATCCGGTACTCCTAATTTTGGCTATTTTACTTCACAGCTATTTCTCAGAATGCTTCTCAAAACGGCGCGTTTCTCCTTTCAAGCTAAATAAAACGACTAGAAAAAATCACTTTTTCCACTTTTTTCGTGATATACCAGGTGGGAATTGAGAAAACCTTTTCCCACGGAATGAAAGATTGAAGTTTCCTGTGTACAATCAGATCTCAAAACTTGATGTGCGATTTTTTTAGCGGTTTAATGAAATGAAAATGGTTGACGGTGTGTGTCTCCTTTCAAGCTAAATAAAACGACTAGAAAAAATCACTTTTTCCACCTTTTTCGTGATATACCAGGTGGGAATTGAGAAAACCTTTTCCCACGGAATGAAAGATTGAAGTTTCCCGTGTACAATCAGATCTCAAAACTTGATGTGCGATTTTTTTAGCTGTTTAACGAAATGAAAATGGTTGACGGTGTGTCTCCTTTGAAGCTAAATAAAACGCCAAAAAAATCACTTTTTCCACTTTTTTCGTGATGTACCAGGTGGGAATTGAGAAAACCTTTTCCCACGGAATTAAAGATTGAAGTTTCCTGTGTACAATCAGATGTCAAAACTTGATGTGCGATTTTTTTAACTGTTTAACGAAATGAAAATGGTTGACGGTGTGTGTCTCCTTCGAAGCTGAATAAAACAACTAGAAAAAATCGTAGATCAATTCTTAAGATGTTTGTCGATGATAAATTCAATCGTTGAAAAATTGTTTTAATGTTTTCGCACACGTCTGCCTGTGATTTAGAGGTGTTCGATAAGACTGGTGTGGACTAGTGAGAATATGGGAATGCTGTTAAATGGGAAAATTGGCGGATTAGGTCTCGTGGATCGTGGCAACGATCGTTTCCGAAAGAGTACGAGATACAGTCTCCAGGTGATGTAACAACTTCCGGAAAAATTGCCGAGGCTTCTGACGATGATTCCGTGACGGAACCGTGTAATTTCCTCGTGGCGACCCGATATCCAACATCCTCCGCGATAATCGCATCGGAGGACACCGAGGAACGTTTTTATGTCGTTTTGTAGCGACCAGCTCCGAGGAGAGAAGGATAAATGACGAAACTGCGGCCGCCGCTAATTCACCTTTAGCTTAGCAACCATAAATCGCACAGGGGCAAATAAAACTTTATTACTGCGCAGCGAATAATATATTCAAAGCTCCGAGGCTAATTTTCTTCGTCAAAATTTGTAATCTTTCCGTTTCGTGACGATTTTCCGGCTGACAAATACTTTGTCGATATTTATGCAAGAAACAATTGCAGGAAACATGCATTATTAATATACATACTAATGGATAATTATATCATTAATATTTCCACCGTTTTAAATACCTTGTGCTATGAGAATGTGTTCTCTATTTGTTACTTTAACTGAAAAATATTCTCAGTTGATGTTACGTGAAGAGCTCATCAAAATATTTCAAGGAATAAACTACGAAATAATCACACAAGTAAAATATAAATTAAGTATGTAGCAAAAGAGTTTTAAAATTTTAAAAGCCCTCGCAGAGGTGGACAAAATGTTCCACACAATTTTCCAAAAGAAAAACCTGGTTTTCGTTTAAACCAAAAATTCCTACGGTCTCGAGGGCTCTTTATATTATCACAAAAAACGTTCTCTCATCAAATAACAATGGAACAATCAATTTCAACAACCATGAAAAATTTCTGCGATCTCAAAGACCCTCTGCACTATTATATATAACATACAATAAATGACTCCCCAATAAAAATACAAAACAGTGCCCTAAAGGAAAAAAGACCTCCCCAAGTTTCTACAACCCCATGACTTTGGTACATCTACTTCCAAACGCACCCTCCTGAAAACAAAGCCCATGGCAGGACATCTTTGCGTCCCGACGCGACCCCGCAGCGTCTCCTTTGTCTCAAATCAGCGATTGATGCAAGCATCGCGCGTTCCCGCGGCTATTATCCTTTATGATCGATCATCCGTGCATCGTACCGACTGGTATTTGACAGATCTAGCTGGCCAAAAGTAAATTTCCTAAAACTACCCCCAGGGAAATAAATAACATGTCATTGGGAGAGCCAGGTAGTCCCTCGAAACCAACGTCATTGCTCATAACGTATAAATTGTTTTTTTTTTAATTAATGTAACCATAGTTTAATGAAACATAATAAATTTAATCAGTTTCAAGCAATAGAAAGTTTTGGCTAGCTAGATCGGTCAAATACCAGTCTGTGCATCGGAGCATCGTTAACCACTCATTCTGAACTCGAGGGTAGAGCACCTCGATTAACCGAACGATTCGAGTCTCCAGTACCCCAAAATTCGAACATCCGAAGTTTCTAGTATCAAGTTGAAACGGAAGAATCCAAGACGATCCACTGGCTACACTAGCTATCGTACAAATGAACTCTAATTTAACTTGGACTTACTCTGAGCACCGTGGTGGTTCCAGTGTCGATCGTCCTTAAAAGTCCAAAAATGATATAACATCCCCAAAACTCTTCCGAAGTCTACACAATTTCGAGGCCTATCAATTTTCCCCAAAATTCAGCGCACAAGTTCGATCGACGACATAAACACTAGCAATTTTGCAAATTAATCTAAACACTCAACGTTTCACCCCTGATGTGGATCATTTTCAGGAGTAAATTTTACGAACCTGTGTGCTGATACCATCAGACTTGTTCTCAAAATTACGACAGAAAAATAGAATTTCTATCTAGTAACAACAAATCATGTTCGATGGAAATGACTGTAAGTTAAACATTTCTCGAGTTGGAGCAGTCCTCGAGTGCAAGGGTTCGTAAACATCGAGTCTAGCGTAACAACCGCGTAGTTGTTCGAGTATTCGAACGAGCACGTTCGTATAATTGGGATTCCGCCGTGCTGGTAAGATTAGTGTGGTGTTGTGAAAGGCGGAAAAATAGACTAACTGTACGGCGGTTTCTCCGTCTCCCAGATGAGCGTGCCACGATGAAAGTAGACCCTGCACCGTTTCTTCTTAACGACGAACGTGTTCAGGAGAACAGTCCTGGAAGACTGGTCGGTGATTTCCTGCATCATCCTGTGAACCGGTCGTGTCGATCAGGACGCAGGACTCAACGGCCAGGCCTCTGACAAGCCATTGCTCGAATCATCGATCGGTTGGATGACACTTTGTTTCGAAACTTTTCTGTGGTTGTTGACTCCCCGGGAAAATTGGATAAACAGAGGGAAAACACTGATCGCGTTGGAACGTACACTCTCGAGGAACCACTGCCGAGGACGTTGCCCGCTCCACGGCTCGAGCACGACTGTGGTGAACGATCGACTCGATCCGGACTCGTGTCACACCGCCGACACTCGGCTTTCCTCTGTGCTGGTTCGTGAAGCCAGTGGTAGAGGGCCACTGACGAACTGGAGAACTTGGTCACAGCCACAGACGACTTCCACTGTCTGACAAGGACAGGTCGGGCTAGCGGGCTTATTCCACTGCGGCCGGGATCATTTCCGGTCCAACGTGTTTCCTCCCTTTCTACAGAACTTTATACAAAATCAATTACGGTGGGTGTACACAGTGTTCGTGCTCCTTTTAAAATAGAATAACTTTATCATAATTGCACCAAACGACTTGATTTTTTATTATTGTTTGTTACTTTATTACAGAATCCTATACCTTTCGATGCGCGTCGTTTTTTCCTGTGTCAACCGATTTCGATAAAATTTTCAGTATGTCAATGACTACCATAGATCTACAAAACAGAAATTTTAAATTATCTCTACGGGCCCAAATAAATAGTTTTAAAAAATTCCTTTTTTATTTTTGCATTTAACTTGGTAAATAATAATTTTTTGGGAAATCTTTTGTGCATATCAGTTCATAAACCAATGCTTCTAATTAATTATAAAAAATCAGGTTGTTTGGTACAATTTTAAAAAATTTATTCCATTTTAAAAATTGTACGAACACTTTGTATACCCACTGTATATCTTCTGCAGGAGTAGCAAGTGCTACGGGCCCCGCGCTGGCTTAATCCTTAAATTATCATATATAATAATTACTAGACCGCGGATCATTATGTAAAATAAAAAATGTTCGCATCGATTGTTAAAAGATTTCTTAGAATATTTGTTATTCAGGTATACATATGTATATCAGTATTGCAGTTGAAGATCCACGATAAAGTGCTCAAAAATTTCACAAGAATAAATAGGTACTAAATATTAAGTTCCTATGCTAATTGCTTCTTAACGAGCCTTAATACCGCACGTCTTTAATGGTGCCTGCCTCTAATTAGTAATAAAGGAGAGGTTATTAGCATAACAAGGTTTCTTACATTGAAATTGCACCCGGGAGAAGGCAAAACGATTTCCTTTAGCTCGCTGCATAATTAATTTCAATCAATATGTTCAAACGCTCCCAGCCAAGACGTTTCTTTAAGCGTAAAAAGGTCGTCGACTTTCCATTTCGACGTGCAACGAACATTGCATCGGCACAGCTCACCACTAAATACAATTGCAATTATATGGTCTTTAGTCTTATTTTAATCAGAAAAGTGCCATTAATATATTGGTGAAAGTTTCATACAAAATTAAATAATAATAAAACAGATTTTATATTGGTATTAAATCGTGACTGCGACTCTTCGCGTCGCATTAGTAGTGGTTCACACCGATATACGCGAGCCGAAATCGGCTTATTAAAGTGGAGGGGATATTTTCTTGCGTTTATCGTGTACAACTGTACAACTTGTTTGCGTTTGTAGAGGATTTACTGATTCAGCGACAGATGGTAAATTAGAGAACGAAATTATCACCTGTAGTTAACATTTAGTTAACAGTAGAAGCGTTTTCAACATCCGAGCTTCTCAATTTGTCTCAAGTGGCGTCACTTTCGCCCGCTATATTTAAACAAAGAAAATAAATTTATGTTTTTTTAATAACTAGAGTAATCAGACACAACTTCAATGTTACAGGATAGATCAAACTTTTGTCCCCTCTTTGCTATAGCATAATAGTTATTATCCAATAAGTGGACAAATCAAATCAAAAATATGACTTAACCGAGTCTCCTCTGTCCTTTAAATGGTATTTAAAAACCTTACAATCCGTTTATTGCTTTTGAATTCCACGCATATGGACTTTCATTAATTAAAAATTTATTTTAAAAAATTAATTGATAGTTCTGAATTATTTTAAAACTGCTACAGGTTTAATGTGCAGCTACCTGCATTTGTTTGTCATCATTAGACTGCGGATTTTATGCATTTATAATAAAAATGGGTAGGTCTAATTTCTGACAGTAAACAAATTTGAAGAATTTAACTATTATATTATTTTCGATCTATTTAATATGTTCAACAAGGAATTAAATGTTTATTTCAATCCAGTTTGTTGCAATTCAGATAGAAAGTTTTTATTTTGCATAAATTTCCGCAGTCTAGTCATCATAAAATAGACACACTGAAACTACTGATGAAGTAAATAAACTCCTATTCATCTCCCGTATTTTGCAAGTAAAATACGAAATGTCAATGTCACATAAGAATCAACAGTCTCCTCATAAATTAATGACTAATCAATCTGCGGTACGTGGACCACAGTTTCGATCGGCAGCAATCGAACGATCGAGCCATTCACTTTCGGTTCGTCGGGGGTGGTTGCACCCAGGAAGTCGCGTGCTTTCCAAGGGATGGACAGGGGTTGAAGAGGGTTGATGGGGGTTGAAGGGGGTTGATTGCGCAGTCGCGCTGACCGGTGTCCACCTGGCGGCTTGCGAATTATCGTCGACCTGCCGGCACCTGCGGTCAGGCAAACATCGAGTAAAGCGTGACAGAGGTTGGAGTCGGTGAACCATTGACGGTGTGGACGCACAAACGCAGGCAAAATAAGGGGAACACGAGTAGCGAACGGGGAGACCAGTGAGTATACAACCCCCCGCGAGGGTGAACGTGCTTTTTCGCCGCATGAAAACATAGTCAAATCGTGAAAAACCTCGCGAAAATAACCGATGAGTCGCGAGGGCCGGTGTTTTCGTTTCGAAGAGCTTTATTGTGAGTACTGTTAATTAATTGACCGACCGGTTCGATTTATAGCGCGGCTTCTGGTGGCTGGGATTGCCAATTAATTTTCCTTTGTATCGGTGAGGCATTATTTGAAGTATTATTATCCGTAGGCTTTGTTTCAGTTTTTGGTTGAACGATGAATAGGGATTGAATATTTTTTTAATAAATTTTGATTATAGAAATTGTATCATGTTTTGTTCTTTTTTTGGTATGTTCTGTTTAATTCTGTTTATGCAAGAAGAAAAGACAACAATTTTGTTTTTAATATTTATTTATATATTTATTCATTGAGCCCTTGATAGTTTCTAAAATTATTAATTATCAGTTATAAGTTCAGTGTTGCTTGTACACATAGTGATATGTCTCTTCATACTTATTGGCTCGGAAACTGTCAGGTCAGTCATATGTAGGTGACACAATCTATCATACACGTCTAAAAATCGATTTTTGCCGTACTTCTGTTCTGTAAATCGAATTTTATTACGTTTTGTGGAATCTTGCAAGAATTGAAGAAGCAATTTATTAACAATGCAGTCCCGCTTTCGTTAACTAAATTTTCTGAGTAACACGTCGATTAAATTTGTTATATTAAAGAGAATTTATTCTTGTGCAAACATCAAAATGTTATGCAATCTAAAGAAAAAGAACGAATTATTTTGTAAGTACATAATCGTGCTTTTAAGGGTCGACAAAGTAGATGGGGGTTGACCAAATAAATCGACGATTGGTTAAATAAATCGAGGATCGATCAAATTAATTAATTAATGGTAAAATAAACGAATCATTTGGACGCATAATTTAAGCACTGATTAGATAAGGGTAATTGGGTGAAGGGTTCATCAAATAAATGAAGCGTTGTGCTCGAGCCACATTTTCTGCATGACACGAATCACTGTTTCTATTTCTGATCATCATTCTGCCACCTGGGTGACAGGTATTTCATTCGAGGGAAGCATTAATTTTTCACCCAACCAACTATGTCTCGGAAGTATGGCAGTACAATGTATACTTTCTTGAACTTAGCTTCGCATGACCTTTAGTTCAATAAGAATTTCAACTGCCCTCTTTTGACCGACATAGCTGGTTAAGCATTACAATTATACACCTAAATTATCAATGAACTTTAGAAACAATGTAAAACTTTGTGCCTACAATTCCAGTTGGAAAGAGGGTGCATTCCAGTGCATTATTAATGGTCCCACTGCAATCTTCGTGACAATCGAGATCGATAATCCCTCGGGATGGCACTTAACAAGAAAATTCATTGATCATCAAAATATTAAGCTAGAGGCAAATCATTAGTATACCAATCCCAACAGACCGTTGAAGCATCAGTTTCAAGAAAACTCAAGGGTAGTTTCCTCCCTGATATCTCAACCAACTGCACCCCATTCAAACGAATCTACAAATTAATTGCACTCTCCAAAAAATCTAGAAAATTCCTTGGACAAATCGTTGAGAAACAATTAGCAACTGGTCGCCGCAACAAGTATACCTAACTATAGCAAGCAGCCTAATCGCTTGGACCCTCGCGCCGCCAGTTACCCAGCAAACGCGACCATAATCGATACCCGCAAAATTACGTCGCGGTTTTTCCTGGTTTCTGCCCAGAATATAAAGCCAGTGGTCGTGCAGCCACGTAGGCTTCGTCAAAGAGCAAGAAAAAGAGAGAACTGAAAATAATTTTCCACGTCCTTTGACGTCGAATCCGTTCCCAAGACATTGGCACCGTTCAGCAGTAGAGTCTCGTCAATTATTGACGAACCGGTGTGTGATCGATGAACGAGCGACTATGGATCCCCGGCCAGGGTTAGCGCGAGGCAGGTTGAACGTTTCCGCAATCGCGAAACGATGGGGTTCTTAGTTCGCGACTCGCTCTCGCTCTTCGAGGGAGGATGTTCGCGCGCGTTCGGAACGCGTTACGCTTCGACCTGCCGAAATGCGGGAATTTCAAACTTCCAGGGATGGAGAAGCCCGAGTCCTCCAATGGGGACGAGAGCAACGCAGAGCTCGAGGACAGGGACCCAAACAGCCTAAATCAGCATCTTCAGGTATGCTCGTTAACTCTACCTTGCAACTGTGGCGTCATTTCAATCTCGGTTATGCGATTTTCATGATTTTTAGTTTTATTTGAAACTAGCTCACTTAACTAACTCACTTCTCCACCAGAGCGTTCCAACTTTTAATTATTCTTCGTCTCGATGAGAGATTAATAATTATCTTTTCCGTGGTCTCTATCATCCGCTTTGAAACATTAGATTCTCCAGACCCGTAAATGATTACGCGGTTTGCAAGAAAAAATCTAGTGCCCAAGTACTTGGGGCCTTAAAAACAAAAGAGCTCGGGAAAAATATTTAACTTTTCGGAAAACTTATTTCGTAATTGGACAAAATTGGAACTAAAGAAAGTATTTTCGACCTATAGTAATTGTGGGGATTTACGAAATGTACCTTGAAATCATACGAAAATATTTAATACTAGCTGACCCGACAGACGTTCTATCCAAATTTCAATAAATTCGTGTTTCATCGTTTTGTGAATTTGTGAAAAGCTATTGGAAATGTGTCAACAAAGTAAAAATGAGAAAAAAACGTATTTCGCAGTGATAACTGTATCTATTAAGGATTATAAACTAAATAGCGGATGTTGATAATGTCGATAATGCAAACAGACGCCGATAGTGTAAATTCCTATTGAAATATTGATTACATGTTGCAACGTTCGTTTTTTATTTGATTTTGATTTCATAAACCAATGCTTCTAATAAATTATAAAAAATGTGGTTTGGTACAATTATAAAAAAGTTATTCCATTTTAAAAATTGTACGAACCCTTTGTACACACACCGTGGATCATTCCTGTCGCTTATTTCACGAATTCAAAAACTGTACGAAGAAAATCAGAGGGGTGGAGACGTAACTGAATATGATTGGCGCCATTGTTTCAATATCTGGAGTTTATTTTTGTCTTTCAAAATAAATTTCAAAATAGTTTAAAAATTTTTCAATGCATTTTTAATGGCTGCATTGCAGGTGATGTGGGATGACGTGATCGGAGAACCGGAAGGAATCCGCAGTCCAGAGTGCGCGTGGCGTCTCAGCGGCCACTGCTTCCGGTTGTCGAGAGGATGCTGTTACGTTTTGCTCTCCGTCCTCATAGCGCCATTGCTCGCGCTCTGTTTCGGTTTCACCTTCGCCTGCCTCGCGTTTCAGGTAAACCCCTCCATCTTTTCTACTCTCGTTTCCTCTTTCTAGCATAACCGGATCGATGTTGTCCAGGTGCGTTTGTTTTCGTTTTACGCTGGTTCTCGAGACCCTCGATTCGTGGGGTGGACTGTACATGCGACGTGCTTGACCCCGTTACTTTCTTTTTAATGTACTTCCGTAATTATACCTTCTAGAATCATATGCGGATCGTTCAATTTTTCAATTGTTGCATAGCTCTGCCGGTGAGCGACTCTCTTTGCCGAAGACTAATAATTCTTTTACAATAGGCAGCGTTTCTGTTAGAAACTCGTCCGTAGAAATGGTTAACAAATAAATTTCAAGCACTGCCTCAAAGTATACTGGAGTTTTTATTTGATTGGAAGAAGATTGAACAATTTGCAAAATGCAGAAATGTAAACAATTATGAAACTATTTCTTTTCTGGTCAATTCTATTGAAAATTTGGCTATTCTTTCATTCTGCAATGTAACTAGCAAAGTATTGATTGGAAGAGATTGAACATTTTTCAAGATCTAGGAATGTAAACAATTATGAAACTATTTCTTTTTTGGTCAATTCTATTGAAAATACGGCTATTCTTTAATTTCTGCGATGTAACTAGCAAAGTATTGATTGGAAGAGATTGAACATTTTTCAAGATCTAGGAATGTAAACAATTATGAAACTATTTCTTTTTTGGTCAATTCTATTGAAAATTTGGCTATTCTTTCATTCTGCAATGTAACTAGCAAAGTATTGATTGGAAGATATTGAACATTTTTCAAGACCTAGGAATGTAAACAATTATGAAACTATTTCTTTTCTGGTCAATTCTATTGAAAATTCGGCTATTCTTTAATTTCTGCGATGTAACTAGCAAAGTGTAGAACAAACGTTTGCAGACAAAATTTGTTCCTTTTAACGAGGACCTATTAATTGTTCATAAACTCCTTAAAATGAATGTGGCCAGCAAAAAATGATCGTGTAATAAACAATTTCGTAATATTTTAATTTCTGGATTGGAGATCATCCTTTGTAAGTGTGTATATTTTCCTCGAGGTGGCTTTCAGTTTTGAGTAAACAGCGAAATTGATCGATAAAGCGGGTAGGACTTGACAGAAAGCGTGCGGTAAGAATGGGAATCAAGAAATCGATCTTTGCAGCACATATGGTGTGTAGCCCCCTGCCTCCGCGTCTGGAAAATCACCTGCGCAGCCACGAGAAATTTTCTTGCTGCGGTGACGCAAGCGATCGTGCGACCTGTGATGGACTCCATCGGTTACCTGTTCCACAATATTCGTGTCTTCAATCAGAAGCTACCGGATGGTCCAACCGTCAAGGACGATCTCCTGATTGTGTGAGCACATTCAGTTTCCGAGTGCCTTTTCAGTCTGCGAATAATCGTTTTTGGCTGAGGATGTTGTACAGGACGTCACAAAATTATATGTCACGGCCACCATAGCGTGATTCTCTCAATAAAATTAAAATTTCTATATGAATTTAATAAAATTTTTCAATATTACTAAAATTTAATTTAATCCCTCAATAAAATTAAATTTTGTAACTTACGATTTAGTAGAAATTGACATGAAAACCTCCCCACAAAATTGACCTTGACCTTGAAAGCCAAGGTAAAAAAACAAAATTTAAAACTAATTTAAGACTAACTTAGCACTAAATTTATAAATGAAATTATATATATGTTCGCATGGTCCGTATGACCAGTAGAACACGATTGAACAAAAAAGATCTTGTTTTTACCTTGATTTTCAAGGTCAAGGTCAACTTTACGGGAGTTTTTGTCAATTTCCACTCAATCGTAGGTGTAGAATCACGCTATGGTGGCCGTGACATATAATTTCGTGACACTCTGTACATAATCGAAATGCTATAGTAGTTTAAATCGGGTCATTAATTCGGTGATTTTCATTCCATGCCACAGACCCTTGTCACTGAACTAATTATCATCCGAAAATGTTGTAATAAAAAAATGGAGGCTGTCTAATTCGCCCAAGAATTATTTTAATTTTTTATTAAAGTTTTTACGGTCTCACCCCCAATTATTAAAAAAACTATTACAGTTACAAATGATTTAAACCATTAAATAATCTCATTTCATTTTTGGTAGAATCATATCTGAATTTCGTACGTGTTTCCAATGTTCGTAAACTGATCCACAAATAACACGTTCGCATAAGAAGCAACGTCGTGCGATTTAAAAATTGAAATCACCATTTTGTTGTAAACTCTGAGAAAGTATGCACAAGGTAACAGCGAAAAGGGTATAGTTCATCGTCGATTACGTGCTACTGTAGCACCTGAGCCTAATCATTGAGTAGTATGAAACTTAGAACGATCTTGATTTGATATCCCGTAATAAGATTTGCTGCGTTGCACGAAGGCCATTTTTCCTCTCTCATTACTGCGCGATTTCATTCTTAATTACTGTAGAATTAGTCTAAAACTGCTTCGTATCTGTTATCGGTGAAGGAATGTCTGCATATTTACCGTTATGGTGTTTTGTAAATAAAATGTGTGCATTGTGAACATTCAATTTTCTTGACCCCTACACCATTTTGTCTATCGATTCAGCCGAATACTAATTTTTTACATTTTAAGATTCTGCACAAAGTTATTTAGGATTGTATAGATCGAATTCCCGCTTTCAAATTTCGCGCCACAGTTCACGGGTCCGTTCTGAATGATCTATAGATCGCAATCGCGAGGAAATCTTCCACGAAAGCGTAAACAAGTAAACATCAGAAGCAAAAGCAATGTTATCGTAATTTCTGAGTGGGGCGAAAGTAATTCGCGATAAGCCTTCCACACAGTGATCAACAAGTCAGTTCTCAGCTGGCTCTGGATCAAAATGGCCGCTCTCGCGCAGAAGATCGTATCACGATGTGCTCGATTCCATAATGGAACTCTATCAAGACGTATCCTTTACTTATTCTCATCTAAACTAGACTGAATCCATTCTCTAACAAAATATTCGCTTATATTATTTTCATGTAACATACACATTAATTTCTTTACGTTCTAATTCGTACTAATGCTCTTCATTTTGTTAATCAGTATTGTTCTGAATTGATTGTATTAAATATTAGAGATTTCCGTTTCGTCCACACTCGCCGGAAAAAGTAAGTACTCTTTTTTTTTGCATCGTATATTTTCTTTCGATAAACATGAACATGATAACAGGCCCTGTTGGCTAGCAGCTTCGCCATTTTGTTGGCAGGTGACAGCACGAGCTGGTTTTCAAATTAACGAGCTATGAGATTATTTATTATAAACGGACTGAAGCCCTTTTACATAAGTGTTTGCAATTAAAAAAAAAGAGAAATATACAAGACTACTAAAGAAAAGAAATATATAATAATAGTACAATCGATATGGTATTATCATATAATCCTACGTAGTTCCATTTTTAAATTTTTGTAGAGAATCAATGAAAAAATCAATACGATTGTAAATAGTAAATTAATCCATAAGTAGATTTTGCTTGAAGTGTTTGAAAACCCGCTCTTGTTCTCTATTCACATTACAGTAGAATTAATTTGCGCTTTTTACCAACTAATCCAATTAACGAATGTGAAAACCGTTTAGGAAAAGATGAACAGTCATTGTACATTTTTGGAACAATAAATAAGTAATAATAAAATTGTTCATTGTATTTCAACTTTGATTTTCCAAATGCCTTTCACCAGAAATAAATTACTTAGAAATCCAATTCTTTAATCATATAGCATATTTTCATTCTTGAGCAAACAATTTCATCTGAAAGTACTACGCAATTCTAAACATATAAAAAAGACATTAACAATTCCACTAATTAGCTGCCTTTAATTGGGAGGATCCCTTCAACCTCGAGTCCCAGCTGACCCAGGACGAGATCCTGATCAGAGATCAATTTCGTGCGTACTGTCAAGAGAAGCTGCTGCCACGAGTGATCGAGGCAAATCGTACAGAGACCTTTGACAGAGAGATCATGAAGGAATTAGGCGAAGTTGGGGTATTAGGCTGCTCCATAAAGGGCTATGGGGGCGCAGACGTGTCCTCCGTGGCTTATGGTCTCCTAGCAAAGGAGGTAGAGTCTGTTGACAGTGGCTATAGGTCTACCATGTCGGTACAGTCCAGTTTGGTAATTGGCTCGATTTATAATCACGGGGACGAAGCGCAGAAGGAACGGTACTTACCGAAATTAGGTAGGTCGATCATTTTGATTTCTCCATTTTGGCCATTTGTTCTGCAACATGATTTTGGCAGAAGCATTCTTTAACAAATATAACTTAACTAAGATGTCGACAGACATTTTTCTAGTAGCAGTTTCATCAAGATTTGATCCACAAAAATTGAAAACATAAAAATGCGAACCCGAATCTTTGGAGCGTTGAAAGAGGAAAAAAAAACTTTGCAAATTTGAAAATAATTTATTAGAAATTCGATGTTTAGATTCAGCTTATTAGAACGTTCGCTACTCTATTTTTATTAACGAAAAGAACTGGAAACCGTGACTACTTACAGTTTCCGGCGAGCTGATCGGCTGCTTCGGTCTCACCGAGCCTAATCACGGTAGTGACGTGGGAGGTATGGAAACAAGAGCTACCTACGACCAGGAGAAGAAGGTTTACAGGCTTAGAGGGAGCAAAACCTGGTCAGTTCTTGAAGGAGATCAAAGATTAACCCTCTGTCATTGTGTTTCAGAAATCATTTCATATTTTCCGAATAAATTCTTGTCTCACACTATAATCTACCCATCAGGATCACCAACTCGCCCATCGCGGACATACTGATCGTCTGGGCGAAATGCCCGGACGACGTGATTCGTGGATTCATAGTCGAGAGGAAAGGTAACGAAGGTCGTCTCTCGACCCCTAAGATCGAAGGAAAAATGTCTTTAAGAGCCTCGGTAACGGGGATGATCCTGATGGATGACGTCGAAGTTCCAGCTACGAACGTTCTACCCAAAGTTCAGGGCTTAAGGGTAAGTGCAAATAGGTTCTAAGCAAATATCAAATAAATTGCGGATTTTAATGAAAAATAAAAATTATTCCATACCGTGACACTGTGCAAATGAAATTGAAACAGGGGCCGTTCAGTGGTTTAAACAATGCTCGATATGGGATCGCGTGGGGAGCTTTGGGAGCTGCTGAAACCTGCTTCAAGGCTGCCAGGAAATATACCCTTGAGAGGCAGCAATTTAAGAGACCTCTGGCGGCGAACCAATTAGTTCAGATGAAGCTGGCAGACATGATGAGCGACATCGCGTTCGGTCTTCAGGCTTGTCTAAGGGTTGGACGGCTGAAGGACGAGGGCAAGTAAGGATACGTCTTCTCTACCCCTCTCTGTTCGATCTAGCGATCCTCTAAATCTGCTGACAATTTTTCACATTGAATCCCATTATTAGACTGTGGATGAAAATTTAAACCTCATACGTTCCTCAGGGTGAAAATTCGCCCACTTAATATTTTCACATACTGTGAAATTGTTCATCCTTTTATATCTACATCGTGAGATGTATTCCTTTAAAATGTGACACTGTAAATAAAACATAATGCGTTGATTTAACGTGTAAAATAAAAATGGGTGTTATCCTAGTCTGTTTTACGCAGCTGTTTTCGAGGAGCGTATGAAGGATAAAGATGGAAGTCTCCCCTTTACAACGAGCCTTCTACGTTTGATCCCAGAATTTGGTAATTATTCAGAAGTTGGGCTTCCTCTCAGATTTTGATGATCTTGAAATATGTATTGTCAATGTCACCTCGATTTTAGTTTTCGAGATATTCACAAAACACGTAAGCCAAAACGTAGAAACCTATAACATTTGAATTTCATCAAGATCTGAGAGGAGGCCCAACTTCTGAATAATTACCCAGAATTTTTTTAGCAGTTTCATTAAAATTTGAACGAAAATTATGAATTATGTATAATGAATTATATATTACGTATATTATTATATCATATATAATGAACATAATATAATGTAAATATATATAATATATATAATGGAATATAAATAGTATAATAATATAATGAAATAATTATATATAATGAATTTAAAAGAATCTTAAAGCAACTTTCACGGTCTCGTTGTAAAGGGTCTTCAATCTTCAATTTCGCGCTATATGTATACACGCGTAGAAGAAATGTTTAAATTTTATTTGTTGTTAGCCGATTTTAGGACGTTATTAGAGCATTTTCTCGTTCTTCAGGGCAACACCGGAAATGGTCTCGATGCTGAAGAAGAACTCGGCCGCGAAGGCTATACAGATCGCGAGAACAGCTAGAGACATGCTCGGTGGCAACGGAATATCCGACGAGTACCACATCATTCGTCACATGATGAATTTAGAAAGCGTCATTACGTACGAGGGTAAGTTCCAAAACGAGAATTTTCAATTTTCCCTCTCGAGGATATTTTTAAACATTATTTCTCGCTGGAAAATCGCTAACAAAATGTATATGACGATTAAAGAATTGACGTTCAATAACGTTTTCCGTAGGTACGAACGATATCCACGGTTTGATACTTGGCAGAGCCATCACAGGCATACAGGCCTTCAGTTAAGGGTCACCTGCGATGTAATCTGTCGTTTGGGAAACATCGATTTATTTTATTTACATTTGTACATGCCTTTGATACGTCTCGATAAAGCCTGGAGCGTTTTCTAAGAGCTCGGTGAATTTTGTTTGTTCCTGAAGGAAGCGAAAGCTTTTCTCACCGGTTTAGCCTTAAAAATCATCGATCGTTTGACTGAAGAAGATCGTCGAACCGAAAAAATGAAAAACGTGAACGGAAAGTTAAGTCTCCTACAATTTACTAATCGCATATTCCTATTTACTACTACTCACTATTCAACTCAGAGGATCAATAAAACGCTCGGAGGAGTGTCGAAGGAAACGAAACGCACAAAAATAGAGAAAACGAAATCTACGGTTCGTCAATTAACACGTTGACTACCATAATCACGATCGGACTGCAAATCTTTATGCAAAATAAAAATTCTTCTGTTTCTAATATTTCCTGCGAATGCATAAAAGTCTGACAGCTCCTTTGAAATTTATGGATTAAATAAATTATTTCGAATTCGTGCGATTTCGCAGGACGATTAGGCGATCAACGTGTTAAGAGTGGAACTTATAAAAATAAATATCGTTACCTTAAACAGAAATTATTAAAAAAATAATATTCAACTCTGATAATATTAGCAACAACTACTAGGTAGTAGATAAATAGACGCAAACAACGAAAAAAGGACAACGAAAGGTCGCGGAGCGACTTCGAGCAGAGAAAAACGATACAGTGTTGTGACAGAAGAGTGAAAGAACAAAGCAGATGCCTCAAAAACGATGTAATCTCTCTCTCTCTCTCTCTCTCTCTCTCTGTTTCCCTCTCACACACTCTCTCTTTCTCTCTTTCGGTAGTAATTAAATATCGACGCGAGCTCGTCGAGAAAGTAAAGGGGAGCGTGAAACACACGAGAGCCTGGTCCATTTCGGTTCGCTTATTATTTATCAACAAGGGCGTGTCACAACACAAGCGTGAAACTCCGAGGTTATGTTATGTTTGTTTTTTTCTTTTTTAATCATAAATAAATTAAGTTTAATTGCTAAGTAATAAAACGTTAATTACATATGTCAATTGATAATTAATTTAAGTACAACACACGTCTCGTGCAAAAGTGTAAAGAAGTTTCTTTTTTCGTGCTACACTCAATTACCATTGGTTTTTTCTTATTACTTGCTTTGTTAGTTTGTTATGTTCTTATCCCTCTCAATCTCTCTCTCACACACACACTCTCTTTCTCGCTCTCTCTCTCTCTCTCTATCACTCTGTCTTGCTCTCCATTTATTTTCTGTTACGACATGAAATTCTGTTGTTTACGCTCCTTTCCCGTCTGTCGGTATCGTTCTTCCGGTTTCTCTGTGTGTGTCTGTGTGTCAACTTTCTCTCCTTCTCTCTCTTTCTTTCTCGCACTGTTGTCTCGGTTGTTGCTGGTAGTTTGTCATCTTTAAATGGTACTCGACTACAATAAGCTCTTGGTAAAACGTAGTAACATCGTTAGTTTACAGTAGTTTACAGCCGCCCCACTCGCTGGGACATCGTGTGTCCTCTGCACGCCGCCATGTTGGCCTCGAAAATTCCGTATGGACCGCCCCCTCCAACTCTCACAGTCAGAAATCTCCGAAAACACCATCGAGAACCGATCCTCGAGCTCGATGAGCGCGCGCGCTACCAAAATGGCCGCTCGCAAGAAAAAACCCTCGCGCTGATCGAGCTCGGCCGCCATCTTGTCCACCGCCGAGAAATATTCGAGGCCATCATTCACAATAATTAAACTCCATTCCAATCGTCTAATCTCGCTCGCAAAATCAACACGCCGCACCAATCGACTAAGTTTCGCGAACCTTTCCTTTGTTATTCACATTCTTCGTATACGTGTCTCTCTATGCGTGTGTCTTTGTGTGTGTGTCTTATGTGTCAAGTGTGTTCGTGTCAATGTGTGTGTGTGTGTCATTCACTAATGAATACGCAAGTGTAAACAATAAATAATGTTTTCTCCGTATCTGTTTGTTACTCGCGGTTAATCTACGGTCCTTTGGTATGTATTCCGCGGACGATCGATCGATCCGCGCGGCCGTCTCCTCTGATCGAGAAACTAAAATGTAACTACGCCGCTGAAGCGAGAGATCGATCACAGCGAGACTTCCGTCTCGCACATTATCGTGCATTCTCTCTCGTTGGTTCGTCTATTTTCTAGCCGAATATTTCCGAAATATTCCCGCGCGCAACAACCATGCTCGATCTCCGCAGCGCGTTTCGCGTTTAAAACACTAAAACGGAGCTTTCACCCCCTAGAAATCCCACCCCAGCAGCCCTAAGGACTCCCACCTTCGTCCACAACACAATTCGATCCCCTCGCCTCATCTTCACTGCCTTCCGCGTTCGAGAATGTTCTTTCGTTGACGCTCGTCGAAGATCTCGTCCATTTTCTTTTTATTTTCTCTGATTTTCTCGTTTCCCCCACCCCCAACCCCTGTTCACTGGATGTCGACACGATGAACCCTCGTATTATAGTAAATATAATAATGTATACTTGCTTTTGCACTTGTATTTTACATTATTTCATCTCTGATTAACTAATCGATACCTTATTGTCGTACGAACCGTTCACCTGTTCTCGCACCTGTTTTCTCTTGCCCGCCCCCCCCCCCGACTATTCATTCTTCTCTCCTGTCGCATGTTTTCTTTCTTTTTTTCCGCTACCGTTCTGTCCGTGCCGTCACGTCGACCCCCAACCGATCCAATTAACAGATAATTAGTTGATGAGTTACAGGTCCTCAGACTTCCTCGCGATCGCTCGAGAACCCTTTCGCCTCCCGACGCCTTTGTCCCACGCTACTCGATCGTGAACGATCGAAACGAGACCTCGCGATCCGTGATCCATGCGACGCTTTCTGTGTTTAATGTGTTCCGTGGATTGTTTGGTCGAGATTTTTCATTTTCAGGTTGCAGCGGGCTCGACGGCGTTTGAAGACGTTCGCAAGCATTACATTCAACACTTTTCAGGGGAAACGTTTGCGAATGTTTGAACGATTTCAATTATAAAAACAACTATTCAATGTATTTTTGTTAAACTTCGAACATACAAACAAAATTTGTTGATCAAACAACTGTTATAAAGTCTCTGGTCGGATTATTTCTAAGGATCGCACGGACATTGAAACGCAACGAACATCGACGTCAATGGAATCTGTCGATTAAAGGATACTCGTACGATCTCGTGCGACCTTGTACAAAACGATAAAACGCAACGAAACATCAACGTCAAACGTCTACAAACGCAAAACCACCATACGCAAGCCGCCAGCTATCAAACATCGACGAGTATTAATCAAACTGTACTTGAAACATCAAGTTGGACCCTGCTGATCAGCATGATCTCACAAAATCGCGGCTCGGTCGAGCGAAATCAAACGACTCTACTCTAGAACGATTACACTTTAATACCTAAAACTCTCGAAACAATGAACAACATCGAACACTAAAGAATCTATCGAGTACGGTTAAATAATAATATTACTAGGAATGATTACAATACTGAGTGATGTGCTTGAATCATCGAGATCGGTAACGAAAAGCGTGTAAGATCCACGGACCGAGTAGCAGAAGACCAGGCCGGAGAGATCGAGGGCCGATCGATCGGCGATCGTTACGCGTGCTATACAATAATATAATATATTCATATATTACTCAACATTCGTCCAACGTCCGAACCCTTTGACCAACGACCTCAACGTTTACAATTGCTACATTCTACCCGCCGCAAACTACCCCCCAACCCCTTCTCCACACACCCCCCGCGAACCTTCAAAACACGTGTTCAAACCTTCGTTTTTTTTTCGCTATCGATTTAAAACTCGCGCGCGCGACTTGCAATCGTTGCAATATAAAAAAAACGCGTATACACACACGGACCCGAAATAGATTCTCTTAATCTCTACGGTTTTTTCCCTCTTTTACTCCGACCCCCTCGTGTTTTATCGTTATTATTATTATTTCTGCCTTTTAATATTAATTATTTATATGCTCGCATTTATATATGTTCACGCGCCTTCGTCTCGAGCCCCTGATTCCCGCTCGCCATTTTTCAAAAATGGCTTTGTAGGAGGGTGTTTTATTTTCGAAATTTTCAACCCCCCGTCTCGAGTCTGTCGAACATATGGTTCCTCGTATCGACTCACGTTTAGGTTCCGAGACTCACCTTTACGGTTTCGAGACCAGGCAGAATATATATAAATCGATATATCGTCGAATATTCTTTCTCTTCTCCCATGCCCGCGGCAACCCCTAATTAATAATCCCGCGGATGGTCGATCGATCGATCAACTCCGGCGTGATCGATCGACGATCGCGTGTCTCCCCCCCCCCTCCGTCGATCGTCAAGGGCCCTCGGTTCACTATACTAAACAATATACCCCCTACCCGCCCCCATGTCGCCCAACCCCCCTAACTATCCCCGCCCCATGCCGTGAAAATGGCAATTATATTTATATATTTATATATATAATATATCATTCATTTATATTTATATTTATATTCATATTTATATATTTATATTTATATATATATATAGTATATATAGAATTATATACTATATCCTTGGTTTTACGTTTAGCGGGTTCTGTTTCGCGTGTACCTAGCCTGTGTGTGTCCACCCCCATCCCCACCCACCTGTAATAGTTTCAAAGAATTTGCTAACTCGAACGCGACGTCTGTTCTCCCCATAACGAACGCGTGTATCGACAATTAATAATTAATGCTTAACCGTCACGGAACGATAATGAAAACCGTAATAACGTCGAACGGGAATGGCGAACGAAACAATCGTAATAACGAACAGCGACAAAGAGGTGACGATGCCGATGATAAAAGTCGATCGATCTCAAGAATCGTCCGCGATCGCGAGCGTAATTAATCATGTATTTACAGGTTCTATCGTACAGATTTCAGTCCTCCCGCAGAATCACCTGATCTAACGTGTCGTCGAGATCGGATCTTCGTTCTGCTTACTTCCGGCTTCGCTTCCGGTTCTTTCAAGCGAGTCACATTTTTCTTATTTTCATAGCTGTTCTACTTGAAGTTTGCGAATCTCTGTAGAAAATTGTGTTTTCGAGGCAGTTAAAATTTTTGTTAATTTCTTCTGGTGTAAGCATCGTGTACTTCAATGTTAATACAATGTTTCGGGACTAGAGTGCCAGCTTTGCAATTTAGTGTTTCGTGATTTTCTTCTGTGACATCCATTCTAGAGCACCCCTCACAAATCATATGGAAAATCTATCCCGGTTAAATCAATTGGATTTTTTATATGTTGTAGCTTATGATCTACTGAACAAAAGATGTAATGGACACAAAGTTCAATAATGGATAGTTATTGACTTATAATCAGTCAGATCAAATCGAATATTTTCTTGCTATTATCTTCAAGAAGACCAAAAATCAAACTTAGACCTCAATGTAAATTAACTAAAAATATAATGATAAAAGTGTGAAGAGCGCCATAGCTCTAAGAAACTTTGAACAATTCTGAAGTATGAATCACAGGTACACCACCTGCCCAAAAGAATACATCATAAGCTACAACATATAAAAAATCCAATTGATTTAACCGGGATAGATTTTCCATATGATTTGTACGGGGTTCTTTTTTATTACATATGACAATTTCATGGACAATCTAGTCTCTCAATAACAGTTTCGTTATCAGTTTGCAATTCTGGAAAATGTCTGTCGCTGGATTGCTTGTGCCAATTGAAAATCGCACGAACGCCACGTGATCGGGAGTAAGCAAGCTGAGAACGATCTCGAGACTCAAAGCCGTTCGAGTTTCAGTAATTTTTCTGAAAATCGTCTCTCGCAGCCGCCCCAAGGAAAAAGAACTCCACCCGACAATTCGGAACCTACCACCCCCACGTCTGACACCCCGTTGAAATAGCGACGCTCCTCTTATAGTTAGATTTAAACCGTTATTACAATAATATATGTTTACTTTGTACTATATATGATCTTATAATCGACGGCCGAGCCGACACGGCCGCGTTTTTTCCGGTTTGCCCTCTTCTGTTTGGTGATCCAGGTTTTCCCCTCTTAGATTTCCTATCATTGTTTCCATTATTTTATTATTTTTTTTTTTTGGTACGATGAGCCAGCTAGTTCTATTCCCCCACTCCGATTCCCGGCGAAACAGAGCGCGCACGCGATTCAAATTCCCGCGTTCACGTCGCGCACCGAATTTTCACGGAAATTGTTAAGAACGAAGGACAACGAAATGCGTCAACTGTGATCGCTAGGACTTCGAACGAACGCAGGATTCACTCGAAAAGCACAGAAAAGCGGTTTCTGTTCGAGCATTAGATATTTCTAGCTCGCTAAACGCTTGAACGCAGGGACGTATGTACCTAACGACGACTAGTACTGAAGATTCTTTGAATTGGTGCCTTTAAACCCAAAGTGATCTGACGATTCTTTGCTGATTCTGTAATTTGATTTAATGAGCCTTTTAGGATCACTTAGAATGTGAACTGAAGATAAGTATTTAGGGAATGAAAAAAGTGAATGAAACACAGAACAGAGAAAATATTTGAAGCATTCAAATATACCGCTGTTATTTCCTACCCATCAAATTTGTTAAAGATATAGTCCCTGTGTCTTGCAATGAATTTAGACAATTTTCCATAAAAATCCACAGTCTAATGATTCTAGTCACAGTGAGATTTTCTCGATAATTGCCTCATTGAGAAGAACTTTTTGTTTGTGCTTGCATTCACTATTGGTGGAGGTTTCTTAGGTCCAATAAGATCCTGAATTTTTTCACGCCACTCTTAAGGGTTGTTGCTGTCAATTTAGGGGTAACAGCATTATATCGTTAGGAAGATCATATTTATAAAGATGCTTGTGACCTCGATGCTGAATTAAGATAAATTTTAAATACAGAAGTTTAAAAATTAAGTCTATTCGACTTTTAAAATCTTACTTGATTTGAGTTCAGATCGATGTAAGCCAGATCGATTTCTATTTCTATAAATAAATGACCGCTGTGTCACTCACGTATAGGCGACGGAATTATTTGTTCACATTTATACACGAATTTGCATTCCAATATATTCACTAAATTTCGTTATGATCTGGGAGGATTATACAGTGGGGTATATTTTTGCCTTTGAATATTGATTTGATTAAAGCAGCATCGTCCCTCAAGAACGGCTTGAAACCTTCTGAAACCCATCCTTGTTATTGTCCCCATTTCCCCGGCGATGTCTCAACTAAAAAATCCCAAAAAATCATCAGATCACTTTGGGGTGTTCAAACGATCCCACAGGACCCCTAAAACGACCGATAAACCTATTTTCGACCTTAAAACGTGCGATTCCGCTCAATGTAGAACCGGTGCGCGCGTGAAACGCGGGAAGAAGACTCGTTCTTCCCTTCGGTGGTCCCTTCGACCACTCGCGCGATCGAAAGTCTCTCAAACTCTCTCTCTCTCTTCTCTCTTTCTCTCTCAGAGCTGTCTCTCTTCCCCCCTCCCCTACCTCTTTTAATATGTACAATAGCACAGCACAATTGCGACACGGTATCGAGTGCGGTTCGCTTAAGTTTCGTCTCTCTGTCTCTCGCACGCGTTCTCTCGCTCTCTCTCTCTCTCGCTCTCTCTCTCATATTCCGCTGGCTCACACACACAGACGCACACGCACACAAACACGCAGTCGATCCCCTCGCTGTTCCCGTGTCGGTGAACACTGAAAACCACTAATTCCCGCGAACGATCATCCTCGGCACGTCCCGTGTCCCGTTCTATATCTCCTCTCTTCTCTCCGTCGATTTGCTCGCGCGAAAACAGCGTCCACTCTGATATACAATGTGTTCATTACATACATAGAATATATATTATCACTTGGCACGTGCACCCTCGACACGATGCCACTCTTTTCATCTTTTATTTTATCTGAATTTTATTTACTTTTTCTCCCGCTCTCCTTCTCGCTCCCGATTTCCTCTAACCGTTCTTTTTATTCTTCTCGTGTTCTCCTCGTCTCTCTCTTTCTCTCTCTCTCTCTCGTTCCAACCGTACTCTTTCCTTCACCCTCTACTCTTGTTCGATCTATCCGTTCGCCTTGTTTCCTCTTCTCTCTGTGTACAGTGTGGTCTGTGCCTCGAGGAACGTCGACACGTTCCCCTCCGCATCCCTGTTTAATTTGTTTTTAACGGGTCTCCCGGTGGTTGTTCCTTTTTAGCGACCAACGAGGACACGACGAGTCCAATTTTCACCCCTAAATTCAACCCTCAACCTCCCAGTCGAGGTTCTCTCTCTCTCTTTCTCTCTTTATCCATCCCCGTCTCACCCCCTCCGATCGGTTTATACATTTTTCCCGATCGACTCTGCTGCTTCTTTTTTGGGTAAATCGCTAAGGGATAGGATTCGACGGATGAAGGAGTCTTTGGTAATGTTTGATAGTTTATTCACTATGTTTAAAGGATTTTAGTAGGTCTAAAGCCAGAAGCAGCAGACGTCCATCTCCGAACACCCCCTCGTCGCAACCCCTTGCCACCCTCTGCGATCGCGAACTATCCTAATAATGAGTTTTTGGTTCAAATCAGGGAAAACATGGTACGGAAAATTCTCCTGGCACAGAAGTGATAGTTATCGTATAATACTCTGGTCGAGATGATTATTTGAATCATCCCGATTGTTGGGAAATGTTTTCGACACTTATCCATATCTCGGTTTCCTACTTTCAATGTTTTTGTTACTGGAAGGCTGCTAATAGATTGTTTCTTATTTGGAGATATCATTTTCTGGTGTTACAATAACTTAACCAAGGTTACTCAGTGGTAGTTTCACTATTAAAAAACTGTTCAATTAGCTCCGGTATAAAATGATAATTTTCACCATTTCCAACCAATAAAACAACATTGAAGGTACTTTAATTACTGAAAATTAGTATAAGAATTCACGAAATTGCTACGGGAAACGGATAAGCGTCACTTTCCACCCCCACCTTCTCAAAGCAATCATAATCGCAGAAGGCAGGCGCGTTTAACCCCCGTACCGAACAACAACGTATTCTCCCTCGACCTTTAAACGTCAACAGATTGTTAAACAATGTTTATAAATACGCCGAGGGTTGAACGCCGACCGAAAGTACGCAAGGGGTTGCGCACCCGAGGAAGCGCATGGTCTAAATCAGAAAATAAAAAAAGGGAAACGATCCCGAGGCGCGCGCGTTCTCCTCGTTCTAATTTTGACTAGATAAAATATAGCGGTCCTCGGCGACCTTGACACGCATCGACTAGAAAATGGCACGAAACGAAAGGGGTGAGTGGCTTAACGTTAATATGGCAAATTATGGCACCGTGTTCCACGGGATTCTGTCGTCGAACGATCGAACGATCTATAGATCGTTCGAGGACGATGGCAGAGAGAGATTCCTCGACCGGAAGTCGAGGGCTGACGCGATCCACGACGCTGTGCTCGACGATGCTCGGTTTCGATGGCGCTGGAACGTTTTTCGAGGTCGTTGCCGATTGGTCATTGACAGTTTCGAGGCTTTTGCATCAAATCACGAATCCGAATTGCTATGATCATTCCTTCTAAATCTGCTTATGAGATCCGACCGTGAGATCTACCTCTGAGATCTGAATTTTAGATCCAGCCCTATCTAACTTTGAGATCTTGATACATGGAGAGTGAACAACACGAATTGATCATTAAGAATATCTCTCTTTAAATGATAGAGAAGAATTCAAAAAGGGAGATTGTGTTCGTGAATAAACATTTCTGCCAAGGTCATATTCCTCAAGACCTCAAGGTCATCAATATTTCATTAACTGACACCGGAACCAAACATTTAATACGACGTACATTGTTTTTTAATAATGACTAGATTGAGTTCATTCAGATTCTGTGTGGTTTTGGGGAAGTTCATCATTTACGATAAAGTGGGTGGATGAAACACAGAACAGAGAAAATATTTGAAGCATTCAAATATACCGCTGTTACTTCCTACCCATCAAATTTGTTAAAAATATAGTCCCTGTGTCTTGCAATGAATTTAGACAATTTTCCATAAAAATCCACAGTCTAATGACTATAGTCACAGTGAGATCTTGAGGAATGTGATCATGACAGAGACTGCTGGATAATTGCCTCGTTGAGAGGAACTTTTGGAGATTTCCTCTTTCAAATGATTCTTCCACCATCAAGGAGTGATATTTTATCAGTTCGGTTTGTGTTTGGATAATTCTTTCGCGAACAAGATTTTCATTTTTATTCTCGCTATGGAGGAATTCAGAATGTCATGGATACCTCGTGAACACTTCACTGTAATATTCACGAACAAAGCTGACATCCACGCTGGTTCTCGTTAAAAAATGATCGTAGCGATTCGTTCGCCACTTCAAGCAAGACCATAAGATAATAACGAGCAGCGGCAGCGGTCGAGACCGCCTTGAAACTCGTTTGACTTTCCGCTGACACGGTAGGCAGTTCCGGTGTCTTGTTCTCAAGAAAACAATTCGGTAGATCTTGGAGGAGCCCTGGTAACTTTCCTGTAATTGTTCCAACAAGCTACGGTGTGCATTAATAAATTAAAATTTTTCCTCGCTCGGTGGAATGCAACGACTTGACAAACTTTAAATACTACGTCGATAGTCTAACTATTAAATCAAATTCCACCAAATAATTTATCAAGGATCTAACACGTCCTTACAAAAAAAATTGCTTAAAGACATCTTGAAATTCTTGTACTCGTTAGCTGAACCCCACTAGTGCAGTAAAATTACAATTCTCCGAATAACATATTTAAAACAGAAACGAAAGATTGCTTAAAACGCATCTTAAAATTGTTGTACACCTCGGTTGAGCACCGATAGCGTAGTTATCTAATGACTTGTCTAAAACCGATTTTATAAGTGTCTAAAATTCCTTTTAACAATGTTTAACATTCTGGTTCTCACTGCATACTTATAAATAATATTTCAAAGAGAGGACCAAGAATTTGAAGATCATGAGACAACGACTGTCCACGAAGACGATCATACGACAAGAATACATTGAAATCAAATTTTCCAGGATCGCCTCCAAGACCTCCAGGACCGTAGCTAAGCCCAAGACGCTGCCGAATGCAGATCCCCATGTTCTCCAACGATTCGATGAGAATCTCTGAGAAATGTCTGAGGGTTCTCCCCACGTCCACCGACCCCCAATGACGGTAACGATGACCCGGAGCCGCCGGTGATGACCGATGTGCGTCATCGGGCTCCGGGGTGGCGAGTTGCCTCGCCCCTTTTCCTCTCTGTTTTGGGAGAGAGGCCTCGAGGGTCGCGTGACAAAAACTGACGTTCCAGGTCAGTTGGTCGTGACGAGCTCGATCGAGTGTGGTATAACACAGTGTATTGTTTCTTTCTCCGCAGCATCGCGAGCGTCGGCGTCGCGAGTGTACGCGCGAATTTGCGGCCGCCCTTACGAGAAGGGCAGGTCCTCTTCGGGGGACTCGTCGTGGTACTCCTCGTGGTCGGACGTGTGTCACAAAACGTCGCTTGGTTGCCGTTGCCCGATACCTAGTGTGGGTGATAGTTGTCCCTCGTCGACCGCTACGGTCTTCGGGTCCTCGTCCTTCCACTTGTCCATGGAGCGGCGTCGAGCGTTCATGAAGAAGTTGCCGACCGTCGTCGGCTCCAGGCCCAGCTGTCTGGCGATTGTCACCTGCATCTCTTTCGACGGCCTCTTGGTCTCCTGAAACAACATAAGTCTTCGTTAGAGCAGTGCTATGGAGAAACAGATTCTTTTGGTAGTAGACTATAAAGTTTGGATCTGCTGGGTGCAACGAACTAATGAATCTTGTCTACATTCCCAAGCAAACTAATTAATTTGATTTGATTTAATTTAATTATAATCCTTTGCACTCGCTTATCGAGTGTGACTAGACATCTTGGTCTTCTGAAATATCATAAATCTTCGTTAGAGTAATGCTATAATCGAAGAACGATTATTTTGGTAGTAGATTATAAAGTTTGGATCTGCTGGGTGCAACGAACTAATGAATCTTGTCTACATTGCCAAGCAAGTTGTTTTAGTCAGTCAATTCGAATTGTTCATTTAATTAATTTATTTGATTTGATTTCATTTAATTATTAACTCTTTGCACTCGTTTATCGAGTGTGACTAGACATCTTGGTCTCCTGAAATAGCATACTCATCATTAGGGCAATACTATAATCAAAGAACTGACTTTTTTGGTAGCAGACTATAAAGTTTGGATCTGCTGGGTGCAACGAATTAATGAATCTTGTCTACATTCCCAAGCAAGTTGTTTTAGTCAGTCAATTAGAATTGTTCATTTAACTAATTAATTTGATTTGATTTGATTTAATTATTAACCCTTTGCACTCGTTTATCGAGTGTGACTAGACATCTTGGTCTCCTGAAATACCATACTCATCATTAGGGAAAATACTATAATCAAAGAACTGATTTTTTTGGTAGTAGATTATAAAGTTTGGATCTGCTGGGTGCAACGATCGAATGAATCTTGTCCACATACCAAAATTGATAGCGAATAATGTCTTGCAAATCTAAATTTTCGGATGATTGGATTGGAAAGAATAAGGATGGTTTATTTCTTAATGAAACCGTAGTACATTCACGAAACTCGCATAAGTCGGGCCGTAAACATACAACATGGCGCTCGGCCGCTTACGACGGAAAGTAGATCAATCTTTTATAGTCAAATACTGTTCTTGGAACTTGGAAGCACGACGCAGCCTTTGAGCAAACATGTTTTCCTACCAGTATTTTCCAGAGGCTGACAGTATATTGCTCGATAAAATGCAGTCGCGTAGTATCAACCAATTAGGAAGAAAGATACTTCCTGTCTCCGTTATAGATCGAGGAAGAAGTTAATCTGTCGAAGACGTCGCTGTCGTTGTCACAATTGTCACATTCCAAATTAATTAGAACTGTAACTATGCTTCGCATGATATTGCACGAAGTTTGATATAATGAAAAGCGTGCTGGAATCAGTTTTTGTGCCTTCTGTCTCAATTAGGACAAGATGATCTTGCTTGAACATCAACGTGCAGCACCCTTAAACTCGTCCGACTAACAATTCCCACTAATTTACTTATCTTGGATATCTAAAATCCTCAATCAACTCTCAGCATCTAATCGACCGCCTAATCAGTCATGATCACGGACATTCTCAAAATCGGGTTTCCAAAACTAAAATTAACATGGCGAAAAATCGTTGGAGACCTTCTCCGAAAAATCGCGTAACGTCTGATCCCTGGGTGCTGCGGATTCGTTCGTTGGAAACTGGAAACGAGGGAAAGTGTACAGGCAGGGAAGGAAAAGAAAGTCGTCGATAGATCGTCGGTAAACATTTCTGTGCACGCGGTAAACGGGCCGGCACGCTTTCTTCCCACGCGACGTTTCTTACTCGACTCGTGGCTCGATCAATAACGGACGAGGTGGATAGAGAGAGAGAAAGAGGGAGCGGGTAGGAGAAAGACAGATACAGCAGGAGAGAGCGAGAGAGAGAGGGAAGAAGGGAGACAGACAGAAAGGGTATCGATTGGTCGAAGCAACAATTATTACAAACCGATGCTCCGGCGTGCGTGGCAGAACGCAATAATTAACGCGTTCCCGCGCGAAACGCTATCGTTTAGCCGAGTGAACGTGATTAAATTAGAACGAACGAGCGCGATTCACCTGTCTCTAGGTACGTGGTGGCTACGCCGAATCCTTGGGCCCTTGAAAACCGACACGCTCTCTCGGACCGTACGGGCACAATTAGTCGCGAATATTCAACGGCATTATCCGATCCCGTGGCACTAATAGTCTGCGGAGACTTCCGAGAGAATGCGCAGACTCGCGACAACTTACGCGGATGTCCACCGGTGAATTTGGTTTTAGGAACCGGTTTTCGGACCATTAAGGTAACAGCCCTTCGTAGAAATCGAATTTTCGAAGGTCCATTTAGATCTCGGCCACTCGAAAAGTCGGAATTGTTTCTTGGTTAATTTACGCGGCGGGATGCTTGATCAGCTTAGAAAGACCATACACGTTGTAGATTTCGAAAATTTCGAAAGCCATTTGTAGACGGCATTTCGATTATGTGGGATCCAATTGTGTATTGGTATCAGCGCACGGGTTCGATCAGTGATATAAACACTAGCAATTTTGCAGATTAATTCAAAAACTCAACGTTTCGATCCTGATGTGGATCATTTTCAAGAGTAAATTTTGAATCAGTTCGCTTTTAATAATTTTCCAATTGTACTTCATCTGTTATAGCAAATATGGAAAAGTGGTTTATTTGGTATTATCATATTATTTTTATGTTTAACATGTAATATAGTTACATTATTTCTCAGACGCAAAATTGACTCTTGAAAATGATCCACATCAGGATCGAAACGATGAGGTTTTTAATTAATCCGCAAAATTGCTAGTGTTTATATATTATATAAAAAATTGAATTTATATGTGGGATCTAGTCCGAATTTGTATTTTATCCAACGTGCACTATCCTCTATCATCGTATTAATTTTTAAATAACAATTTATGAACGAAGGAGGGGGTGAATTTGTGAATGAAGGGTATTCGATGTTCCAAAAAATTCTTCATCCAATTTATACTATTTTCTGATATCATACACTCATTTCTGAGGAGTATGAACAATTTCTTAAGCAGTTTCGAATGGAATTACAGGGTGGGCGTGAGAATGAAGGGTGGTTGGCACACACTGGTGTAAGATTCGAAAAGCTGGTATAAATGATTGGTTCGTTGGACAGGAAGCGACTAGTTTTTTTTTCCTCGGTTCCATCTCGAGGTTGTCTGTTCCTTTCCACCCTGTGACACGTACGCAACCCTCTACCCACCCCTATTCCCCTTTTCTCTTCAGGCACGGTGCACAGTGGCTGTCAAGGAATAATCACGATCCTCGTGCCGATAGTGTCCTGTATTTCCAACAATTGATACGGCTCTTTCTCTCTCCCTCGCTCTCACCCTCTCTTTCGTTTTCTCTCCCACTCTGTCTCGATCTCTCTTTCTGTCTCTACTTGTATAGAGAAACTGGTATCCCACAGACAGTGGCGGGAACCTTCGTTTCGTTGCGTTACACGCGCTGAATTACACCCAGACAGGATATCAATACGACTGCGGTTCCTTAAACGTCACCCCATGCCGTGTCCGCGTGAATTGCACGATTTGAAATTCCCGCCGATTACCTCTACCACTATTCTCTATTCTCCTAAAACACCTCGAACTATATTCCACCCTCAACTTCCATAAAAACGTTTGAATTACTAATTAGAGAAGGTCTCACTCTAAAAAACAATCTTTAAAATTCAATCATGGAAATTCACTAACGACTTGATCAGAGAGCAGGGTATTTTAAGGATAAGGAGTATGTCTGATTCTTTCAAAGGGATGATGATGAATCATGGTTTCATGGATGTGAGCTACTTAAGAACTTTGTCACTTTTGTCAATAGATGACGTTAATTATTTTTGATTTTACTAAGCGATGTGTGTGCAATTTAAATTGAACTTCACTGAATTAATGTAGCCAAGTTGGAACTTTACAAATTAATTTTACGTTAAGTTAAGAGGCGAATTTAGCCAATATGTAATATAGCATTAGAAGCATTAAATAAATAATAATAATACGTTACGGATCACTCCTTTAAAAAATTGGCCATGTTAAAATTGTTGTTGTTTAAAAAAACCCATTAGTCCTTTTCCTCAACGAAATTTTTTCCACTATGTAACGAGTGAGAAAGTGAACGTGCTTTTTTTTGTTTCAGGAACGAATAATAAATAACTCATCACCCTCGCGCGTTTCCCATATAATTGAACTTGAACAACGTTTAGGGGAGGTTTTTCCACAAATATTTGTCAACCAATCAACTCTAAATATCAAAGAACGAATACCCTCGAATGAAATTAATTACTTCATTCACCGGGTCTCCCTGTGAATTTTACGCCAGCTAAAACGACGCAAGTCGGATCGATCACGATCGAGCTTAAATTTTGTTTCAAATCGAATCCTCAAACGACTGTTTTAACGGCTCCTACGCGATCGTTGTTTTTTGACGAACGCGCGGCTTCAAGTGTCCACCGAATTACCCAGAAATTCCCGCGGCGGCACTCGGCAGTAATTAAATCTCTCGTAATGGCGCGGCTCCAGTGGCTTAATTTCATTTCTTCCCGCCGTTGACTTTCCCCGCGATTTTCCCCTCTCGATCCCCGTCGATCTTCTCATCCGATTCTACCGCGGATAACGAAATTCCTTATCGCGATTAATTCCCTGCCAATTCGACGTTCGCGCGATTATTTTTGCGACGTTAATTCCATTCTGTGAACGTCGTCGTTTCGGATCGGCAATTAAATCGCCGGAATCTCATAGATTTATATTTTGGGTCTCGTGAACCTCCATCAAAAAAATTCCGTATCTTCATTAGCGTTGTTTCTCATTTTTAAAGTTATTTACAAGAAATATATAATTAATACAGAGAATTTTTATCCTGATGGCTGAATCACCATTTAATTTGTGATTGCAAAGAACTGTTGCGTCGTTTATAATTTTCTATAATTATTTTGTAAACAAATATAATTAGGCAGAGAGTATTTTACCACGCTTATATTAGCTTGCCGTGTCGACGTTGTTGTATGCGTCAATTTTTGTAATCGAATTTTGAACCACTTCCCGATAAGCTAGAGACTTGAAACTGTACACATAGTTCAGAACTGGATGGCAATGCAATGTTAAAAAATTTTTTTAAACTGTGCATTTAGGAGATAAAAAATATTTAAATATTCCCCTACGCCTCTGGTCGCGCGATGCACAGTAGTTCATCATCGCGGCAAGCGATCCCCACTCCTCGCGACAGCGCTCCCTACTCCACTACGCGTTCCCACTCCGACTCATCCCCATTCCACTGACCCACTTCGCACCGAAGGAGCTCAGTGTGGTGTTCTGTTCATTCAGTTCCATTTCGGACAATTTCGAACACTATCGAGACGCGTCGTCTATCGGAATCAACCCCTCATTCTATCTTGCGTAGTTTCACTTACTATTTCATATTAAAAGACTAAAAAGTAGAACATAAAAAAACTTTTTAAAAACAACGCTTATATTAAAGTGCACTAAAAAGAAGAAAATAACTTTTTTAGACATTAGTGACTATAAATAAAAGCGTGGAGCGATAAACTATATCGACGTAATCTTCGTGGGCGCTCCACGCTTTTATTTATAGTCAGTAATGTCTAAAAAAGTTATTTTCTCCTTTTTAGTGCATTTTAATATAAGCGTGGTTTTTAAAAAGGCTTTTTATATATTTTTTGCTTGAAGGTCCGCAGAAATGATAGATTTAAAAATCGAAAGATCAAATGGGGAGAATTAAGACTTTTAAGGCTCGTAGAAGAGCGTCCGAATTAGTTGATCGATGATTTTTTCGAAGAAGAGAGAAAGAAGGAGCTCGGATAATCGAGCGGAAAATAGAAGCGGAACGCGAGAAAGATCGAGCGGCGTTAACTGGGCTAAGGTCAATTCGCGAACTATTTGGCATAGTTCCAAAGAGCCGAGGAATACGCTCCGACTCGATTTTCCCTTTTCCTCGGCGGACGTCCACGTTATTTCCATATTTATCCGGCGATCGAATCTGAAGGGTGGATCCGCTCCAACCGCGAGCAAGCCGCTCCGACAACACTCATTCTCTTCCATACTGTTAAGAGATGGAATGATTTCACGCTACGCGGAGTTTTCCGAAAGTTTGACAGGTTATTACAGTATCCGAACCCTAAGTTGTCAATCTAAGAAAATATTCATAAATATATAACACTCGTTTAAGAACGGATTTTGTGTACGTATTTTATAATGGACGATTTAACGTGTGCCTGGAGAAATGGTCGAAGAATAAAAATTTTTTAAAAATATAACCGTGTTCTTCGAGATTTCGGGAATATTTAAGCTGTAATTATGAGACAGTTTACAACCCTAAGAGGGCCGAAGAAAATCGGTTTTCACCCTTCGAATCATAATGAAGTTTGCTTTACACGAGTATGTTACGACAGAAATTAATACTCGACTATAAACGTGAAATTGTGTCACCCATACATGATCAACGAGGCAGTCATACTAAAGAGCATACCGAGAGCTATAAAACGACGTATCACAGAGATAAATCGACTGCGATAGCGACGCAACAATAAAACACGAAGAAACTTGCACGAGCTTGTTAAAACAAAGAGCACACATCGGTATCGCTAAACAAAAATAATTAAAAATAGAAAACGGCAGAAACGAAGTAATTCAAAGCAATCTAGAAAACGAGGACAATCTATAGACTCTATAAAAAATTCGACAGCAGCATAGTATTGAGCACAATGATTTATATTGTTTGGTGAACATATTCGCGTAGATTTTTGTTTCTGATTGGTTTGCCGAGGAATTTTTCTGTTTCAGTGGAGGATCGGATGGTTTAACGAGTGTTTCTAGATGGCGTGGACAGTGACGCGGGAGACAGTAATGGCCAGGAAAGTAGAAACGTCTAAATATTAGCAGGCAACGGTGGAAATCGGAGCGCGGCGGCTTGCTCCGGTAACGTCGTTGGGAACTATGCCAAATAGTTTGCAAACCGGCGGCCGTAACTGCGACGAACCTGTCATTAAAGGAGGCATTAAAAGACAACGAAAGAACCGGGGAATGACGGCGCGGAATTTATGCGCGCCGCTGCTCACTCGATACCTCGTCGAACCATCGATATCGCCGCCATTCGATTCCGCCGCGTAAAATTCTACAATTCCCGAGTTGCTCGCCTGGCAACAACCTTCAAAATATTTCCACCGCGATATCGAACCTATCCTCCGTACTTATCAGCTGTTACTATTTCTGGGGAAGTACTGCCCACAATTTTCTATTCCAGCAATTTCAGTTTATACGGTTCACTTGCCTCTGTTGCTCTTCACGGGAGCAATACCAGAATTCTTCGATTTTATACTCAATTTTTAAAAAATTGGTGACACTTCAGAGAATTATAGTAGAAATTATTCCCTATTCCTTCAGTGTTAGTTGTTATAGCTTAGTTTTCATTAATAGCGTTCGTAGCTATTCTACGCGTGTTCGATTTTTCGGAGTGGAAAGCATATTGAGATTAGCGGAGATTATTTTATACTTCGTGAACTTCATTTTGTATATTCTTAGAATTATGTACTTCCTCGATTTCATACTTGATTTTTTAAAAATTGGTGGCACTTTCGAATTGCAGTAGAAATTATTCCCTACCTCTTCAATGTTATTTTTTATATTTTACTTTTCATTGAAAGCATTCGCAGCATGTCTACGCTTGTTCGATTTTTCGGAGTGGGAGGCACATTGAGATTAGCGGAGATTATTTTATACTTCGTGAACTTCATTTTGTATATTCTTAAAATTATGTACTTTCTCGATTTTTAAAAATTGGTGGCACTTTCGAATTGCAGTAGAAGTTATTCCCTATTTCTTCAATGTTATTTTTTATACTTTACTTTTCATTGAAAGCATTCGCGGCAGGTCTACGCTTGTTCGATTTTTCGGAGTGGGAGGCACATTGAGATTAGCGGAGGGTATTTTATACTTCGTAAACTTCATTTTGTATATTCTTAGAATTATGTACTTCCTCGATTTTTAAAAATTGGTGGCACTTTCGAATTGCAGTAGAAATTATTTCCTATTTCTTCAATGTTATTATTTATACTTTACTTTTCATTGAAAGCATTCGTGGCATGTCTACGCTTGTTCGATTTTTCGGAGTGGGAGGAACATTGAGATTAGCGGAGATTATTTTATACTTCGTGAACTTCGTTTTGTACATTTTATTTCGCATTGAAGTCCCTCGCAGAATTTTGTACTTCCTCGATTTTATACTCGAATTTTTTAAAATTCGTGGACCTTCATTTTTTTTTTAATTTTGCAGATTAATTTTGGATTGGAAGTAATACAACTTCCCTCGAGCAAACTACGTAGCATTGCCATTGAGACGTTACCAACGAAGTCTCACTGCCGTAGCAGAGACTGGTATTTAGCCGATCCAACTGGCCAAAAGTGTTATTGCTTAAACTGATTAAATGAATTATTTCATTACATTATGCTTACATTAATTAAAACAAAAAACAATTTATACATTATGAAAAATAGGGTTGGTTCGTGGGACAACTTGGCTCTCCCAATAATATGTAAGATTTTACCTGGGGGTAGTTCTAGAAAATTAACTTTTGGCCAGCTAGATCGGTCAAATACTGTGCGTCGTTCCACCAGTCAAACTTCATCGAAACATGGAGGTAACAGTGGTGGGGGTACTAATAAGGTAGGCGAAAAGAAGAAAGGGGTCGAACCTAATCAGACAGGGTCGCGTGTCCCTGATTTTTCGCGTGCACGTGGAGAAAAACGCGGAGATAGCGTGGGTGGCGTGCGAATGGAACCAAATAGAGTTGGAGAGGGGATGGGAGGGAGAGAGAGGGGTAAAGAGAGAGAAAGAGTGAAACCAGAAGGCTGACGGTGGGGAGGAGGGGAAGGTGCAAGGGGTGAGTTGCAGCCCCTAGCGCGCGTCAACCGCCATCGCCGGTTATCGATCCGTCTTGAATAATTTCGCGGCCGGTTCCTTCCCCCGCGCGCGGTTCGATTGCGACTACGATCGCGAGCACTTTCGAGAATGGCCATCGATATTGTCCGTTTCCTCATTAGCGTTTCCACCCCCTCTCCGTCGCTGGGACACAAAAATCCGACCCCCAACCCCCTAGCTCCCTTTCGCAGCCCTTAACGATGCCCATTGCCTCCAAGGCCCGCCAGGCAACCAGCAAATTTCATCGGTTGATCCTTTGAACGCTGTTTCCTTCTTTTGCCTCCATTTTTTTTACCACGACCCTCGAAAAGGAAATACTGCGGCCGACAGTGCACTTCGGTGGAAAGTAACGAGGATATTCTGTGCCCGAGGATCTCGCGAGTGTTCAACAGTGCTGCGTTGTTGCTGCCGTGCCGAGCGTTGGATAATTTTTTATTTAGTAAAATGCGTCCCTTCGAGAAAATCATTTTGAACAAATTTGATTAAAACAGACAGGGAATATCGATTTTACGTGGCATTCGATATTGTGCCATTTGGATGGCTCACCCAATAGATTAATTCCTCTTTGGTTATAAACTGAATATTTTCCCGGTGAATATGATATATTAACGGGTGTAATTCGAATTCGTATCAATACCATGATCCGTAGATACAATTTGGAACGCTTTAACACGAAAATTTTGTTGATAATGTTTAAAAAAATCGACTAGGAATGTGGCTGACCAACGAAACTGGGTCGAGAAGTTTCACGTTAGAGACGTCCCATGGATAGAATTTGGAACCTGGCATTGCAAGATTTTTGTTTTCGTAGAAATCAGTCGTTAGCGTGGCTTTGGAGCTGAATTCGGTCAAGAATGTTCAATCTAAAAATGTACTGTAAGCAGAATTGTGAATGGTAGCGTAAGAACGTTACGTCTGAAAATTAACGACATTTATTTCAAGAGTATATCGTTCCAGGGTAATGTTAATAAATAAATCATACGTGTGAAGAGTATAATAGGTATTTCACTTTCTCTCTCTCAGAGGAGGAAAAATGTAAAAATGTAAATAAATAAATAAAAATGTAAATATAGCGTTTAAGGAATAAATATTAAGTAGTTTTAAGTAGTAATAATAATATAGATTATGCGCTAGGATAAGGAATTTAGACATAAGGAGTAGAGTAATTCCCCGAGGGGAATAAAGAGTAATAATTTAAATTCAATTTTTTTCGATCGCAATTTTGAGAATAATTGTGTGATGATGTGCAACATTGCTAATGTTTATATCACTGATCGAACCTGTGCGCCGATACTATCACACAATTAAAGAGTTATAATACTGCAATTGAATTGTAGAACATGTAATCACGTTGATCGGTGTGAAGAAATGTGAAATCTGTGTGAAGAGGATGGGTCAGACGAATAACTGTTAAAATTGATGGGAGTTTGATGGACGACTACCTAGGACAAAGTGTTACAGAAGCTTTCCCAAGCTTGTTTTCCAGCACCCCCGTCGGCCGCGGGGGTGAATCGTGACAGGTATCGCGGGGGTGGTGGTATCGATCAAAACGCGAGTTAAGTTATACAAGACTTACTTTAAAAATAGCCTGTAGAGTACGGCGCTGAAGGTCTGTGAAAACCAGGCGCGGTTTCTTGGGGGCGGGCTGTTGGTGTTCTGCCTGGCTCGCCATCTCGTCTTTCCTCTTGCATGCTAAAATTCAAGTCAGCTTTTAGTCGATCATCGTAACTCAGGCTCTGACAACGATTTACAAGAATTACAGTCAGAAGAAAAAAGAACAGAAGCAACACAGGCGGTCGCAGTAAAGGAAACAAGAACCCATCCCTTCCCACCCTGCCGGGAAAACTCGATTAATAACGCTCGGAGAGAGAACACACTATCTACATAACAATTTCTTTTCCCAACTTTGAAATTGAAAACTCTTTTCACGAAACATTAGATTCAGGCTTCAGGTTGACTTTAGATTCTATTTCTTAATTTTCTAACAGACATTACTGGTAATACTGTTTATCTTTCAATGAGAATTATCTTCACACTAAGAAATAATATAATTTATTTAGCACACTGGAATTAAGAGTGAGGCTCGAACAAAATAGACTCCGAGTTTTCTCGACTTTTCTGAATTCTTAGAAAGCAATTAATAATTTTCCCGTACAATACAAGTAACACAGTGCACATAAAAAGTAATAACAAAGACCACAGTGATACAATTAGGCCAAAAAGCCAAGAAACAGCGAACGACTGGAGTTACCCCCAGTCGTCGCGGGAAATTCAAGCCGTAAAGACAAATGAAAATGCAGAACATAAAGAAGTAAATCTGAACAACGCAAACGTTTCAATTACATATAAAAGAAACCAACTCTTCGATCTACGCAAATCGATTTTCATTTCGGAAAGAATTTAGAAAAACGGGGGAAAGCCCGAAAAACCGGAAGTTGAAGATCGCAAAGCTCGGAACCCGATGAAGATGTTTGCAGCGGACGCGAGAAGGTGCTAATTGGTAATTAGTCGTTGAAAGCCCGGTTAGAAGGAGAACTCGAATTCGATTGGCCATTGGCTCTTCCCATTAAATACTTTTTCGTCGGATTCGAATGGACCGAAGAGGAGAAAAAGAAAACTGAACCGGAAAAAGAAGAGTGAAAAAGAGAAGTTCGGGGAGGGGAGGAGGAATCGAAGAAAAATTTCTTTCCCATCCCCTCGACCCCCTCCCCACTGAAAGTGACGATAGTTCCAATTAAGACGCTTCCGGCGCGAACGAAAGGGAAAACGTTTTCAACGTAATTTAATCGTACTTACGTGCGCGTTGTGGAATCTGTGCAGCTGAAAGCAGAAAAAAAGACGAATGTGAATCGATCATGACACCAAATCGAGTCTCGACCCCCCTGCTTTCCCGTTTCAAGGGAACGGGGGGTGAAAATCAATTGTCGTTATCTTTTTTTTTTTATATCTCAACGTTAACTTTGATACTCGACTCTTCGATCGTTGGAAACTAAACTATCGTGTTACTCTTTCGTCGAAGAAAAGAAACGAAAAGAATAACAAAAACATAGTGTCTCGAGTTATACAGATACACATCGATCAGTACTTAGAATATGTATAGTATATGTATAAATATAATAATAATAATAGATAGAAACATATGTATATGTTCAAAGGGCAAAATCAACATGTACACAAGTCACTGGAGTGGAAATAATTAGGGGTTCTGGTTGCATACCACGAATATTTCCAAACTGATATTAATATAGATATAATATGTATATAATAGGTATAATATATAGAATAATATGTATACTACAGCTGATAAACATCTCACTAAGGGGTACCAAAAAAACGGCAGAAAAATGGGGGTGGTCTTGGGGCTTGGGTCTATGGCAAAAATTGGGTGTCTATGGGGTTTTGTGGACGGGGTTTTATAGGGGGCGGACGTGTGACGATGCAAGAGTGTCGAGAGATGCATTCCCTTGGAGAAGCGAGAGTCTTTTTGGTTTTCGCTGTGTTTATTTCGTGTCTTTCGAGTGAGTGGTATATGTGCTGGCTTGTTTCGAATCTGAGTGGTATTTATGTCTTGTTTCCTTTTATTTCTTTTTTTTGGGTCGCCCAACCCGTGTCTCTTTATATTTTTTTTTCTCTTTTTTCCCCAGCCGGTTTTCTTTCCGCGTTGCGTTGTCGTTGGACGAGCTCCAACGAGCAATTTTTCCAGCGGGAAAAACCGACGAGGATTTAAACCGAGCCACCGAGGGTAGACTCGAACTTGCAAAATAATACGGCCCATTAGGGGTGCTTAATTTTTTCCAAAGGGAAACACCGACACTGAGCTTTTAATTGGCTGCTCGCGTCGTTCCGCTATGCTTCTCTTCTCGTTGCGCGGTTGTTTTCGAACGAAGCTTGGCTTTCCGATTAGCAGTGGATCAAATCGACCTTGAGAGACTCTTTCTGGTCACCGAGGCCTTAAGAATCTGCGCTTTCTATTTAAGAAATCGTCAAGTTCGTGAGATATCAATTTTCTGATTAAGAAATCAGCAAGCTCGCGAGGTAATTATTTATTTTGGAGTTCTGCGGACTGGAAAATTTGCAAATTTTATGGGCTAGATTCTCTGATCGAAGAATGATTTAAATGATTGTTTGATGGTTTTGCAGTTTTCGTGTCTGCGATACTGCTTTCAAGTTCTCGACCCGTTGATTTGTACGCTCTCGGGCTTTCGATTTCCTAATCAGAACGGCCTCAGATTCCCAATGTTCCATTTAACATCTTCCAGTCTCTAATTCCCGAACTAGAGCGTCTTCAAGTTCTCAAGTTCTCCCACTTTCCCAATTAGAACGCTATCAAGCTCCTGCTTCCCGAATCAGAAAACCTTCGTGGCAAGTAACACCCGAGCTGGTGCATTCTCGGGGCCAAATTGCAAAATTCTCAGCTTCTCAACTTCTCAATAAACGAACATCTACTAGGTACAACCCTTCAACAAACGAGTAAACTATTCATCGTAGCATTGCATTTATACGATACGCACCAAAAGAATAAATTCATTCGATCGAACTTCGTTGCTGTTTCCAATAATATTTTAATACAATGTTAAATAAAATACATCCTGATTAAAAGAAAGTTCTCAATCAACACCAATCAATGATAGAAAACTTCGTTTTATTTGCATAACTCTTAAACTACTTGGCTCTTTTGAAAGAACAGAACGTTAATAAAATTTTAATTTTTTTTTAAAGAATTTATATTCAACGTATTAAATTTGTTAAACCAAGAAAAAATATTCGATCTGACTGCAGCTTCTTGTAATTGATGCAACAAATATCTATTTCCAATAATGAACGGTTCCGTGAACCAATAAATGCAATATTGCAAAAATAGACAGTATAAAAATTCGTCGAAAATGCGAGAACATTATCTGGCAAAAGTATCGACTATTCACCATCGATATTTGCTCGGATAAGAGCTCACGTGACGAGACAAAATGGGAAATGGCGACGACAAGCCGCGGCCATTTTCGCGAATCCTTTTTCCCCATCGCGGAACGAGTCCATCACGGGATTCGAATTTAATGCCGTTCGCGGGCCGACTATGCTCTTTGAAATAATAACGATCGCGTTTTCGATTCGATCCCAATATTAGCGCGAAATTGGAACGTAATCACTGCCCGGTCCTTTGTGCGGCATAATTGCGGATCAAGAGATGCGCAGCGCAATGAACGAAAAAAAAGGAAGAAGAGGAGAGACACGAGAGAGTAGCAAAAAAAAAAGAAACATTTACACTCGTCCATCGTTTTCCCAGGCACCGTCTCCCACTCAACAGGCCGATATTAGATTAAGTAACTCGTCAATTTTCTCTTTGTCGGCGCCGATCGGACCCTTGAAACTTGGACATCATTTAAATTTCTCGATAATTCCCGCTTTTTCCCAGCCGACGCGCCCCGGGAATCAGCCGAATCGAATGCGCGGCTGGTCGCCATTTTTTTCGAACCTTAATTGCTCTTTCGATTCTCGATTTTAATGCCGGAATCGTTTTATAAGGAACTGGCTCGTGGACTGCCTATTCGAACCCTCACTGATCAATTCCGATGGTTTAGTTATAACTTAGGTACTACAGAATTGGGCATGTGCTGCGCAACATGGCGGAAGAGTAATAATAAAAAATCCAAGATGAATCCATCTTATTCAAACCAACCAATAAAAATATCCTCCGCGATGAAACCAAATGAAGACAGGACGGCAAGAGGGTGTCAGCGATTAAAACGAACCCCTCTGAAACTTACAAAAGACCATTGTCCCTATTTTTCTCGAAAAACAACCCCCTAATGTTCACACTCTAAATATTCTACCAAGAGCTCTGTGGAAACGCTCGCTTTGAAGCTCGAAGTGTGTCTTATTGGATCGTACAACCGCCAAAAATGTCCACCGCGAAGAACAATAAGAGCGTGAAGAGGGTGGTAAGGGGGTGAAAAAATTGAAACGAGACGCGTCGGTAAGTCGATTGTCACGGCGATCGAGCCTTTCCCGGGGGTGGAAAGCCCCGAGGGTAATAATGAACGCGTCAATTTTCCGTCTCTGCCGGCCTGTCCACCCCCGAGCCCACCCCTCTCGCCCCTTTCGCAACCCCTTGCAGCGGCGGTATCCGCGGCCGGGCTCTCGATGTCCCTGTTCCCGGTGCCATTTTTTTCGCGAGCTTCCTTTCATTCGCTATCGGCCGCTTGCTAATGGCACGCGATTGCCTTTTCAATCCCATTCCCTTGCCCCTCGTGCCGCCTACAACCCCCTCACCAACTCACCGGTGTCTTCGTCCCTTTGCCAGGCAACCACCCCTTTCAGCCACGCGCTGGCATTTCATTTTCGTGGATCGAGTGCCTCGAATAGAAAACTCTCACTCACGTTGGAAACATTTCGACGATGAATTCTCCGGGGTTTGGCTATTCAAGATCGCTCGGCGGTCGGTCATTTGGGTGAACCGCGTCCTAGGATCACCCCTCGATCGCGTAGATCTGGATCGAAACGCTCAATTATAACGCGATCGATACCCGTTTGATTTTTCTACGAGATTCGAGTTTTTCATATTTTTCGGTGGTGGTATCGACAGACTGCACGCTACCTACGATGTTATAGTGCCGTTAACCGTTACACGATCCTCCGAAAAAGGACTTCGAAAGGTTGTTCATTCACATTCGAAAAATTGAAGAATTTATTCTTCTTGAAGATATTAAGCTAGATGACCTGTTCTGCAGGTTGCTCACTTTTCCTTTGATTCGTTAAAAATAGAGAGGATGGTGTTCGATCATTTTTCCTTGAGGAAACTAAAGAGACGAAGTATTCCAAAGGATTTTATTAATTGAAAATAGAGAACAGAGTGTTCGATCGATTTTCCCTCGAAGAAGCAAGGTGGACAATGCGTTCCATAGGCTTTTATTAACGAAGAATGGGAGAACAGGGTGTCTGATCACGAAGAAAGTAGGTGGACAAATGCAACACAGATATTGCAGCGGTAAATCCGAGGTTATTCCAGCAATAAAAATCTATTCCCGGCTCCGGTGAAGACGCGAAAGAGAACAACGCGAGTGTGACAGCGGGGCCGGGGCGGTCGGACAAGAGGACTTGTTAAAATTGTCAGCCGGAAGTCAGACACAGCACGGGACGTGTATCCATCGTCAGAACTCGAAATGGATGCGAAGCAAGAGCCGGATGTCACCGGATCGATCGCCGTTGGATCCCGAGGAGTAAACGCGCGGGCAAAGTGGGCCAAATCCAGTCGGGCGCGACGCGCGATAAAGCATTAACGAGCCTCCTAACGTTCGCCGGGTCAGGCTAAAATCTCGGGCTGGCTTTTTTCCGAAAATCATCCGGCCTGACACTTTGTGCACAGAACCTGCCACTCCGAAAGAGAACACCTTTGACGGAGATCTGCTCGCCCGGAAAAATTTCATCGGCCACAGCCTGACGCCTCTCTGATCGAACCGTGATGGACCACACTGTGTGCTACAACGAAACATGGCCACGTGTGGCTCCCGAGAACTGCTATAATCTGATTTTAGAGAAGCTCCGGTCATTTTTCGAACACCCGTTCTCCATTTTTTTGGAAACCTTCGAGGTTTTGAAAATTTACATAGGGTAACTGCACCAGTGAATAAACGGGCACCAGAAAATGAACGGTTTTGTATATTTCAACAAATTTGAACCCGCACGGCATACTAGCGACAAAATTGTGATTAAAGAGTTAAATAAATAGGAGAATATTGTTTAGTAATTTTGTTCATTCATTGGACTATCTTTGTTCAATTACTAGAATGTAGTGTTCATTGACTGGTATTTTTCACATTTTTTATTTAACGTTTAATGAAGAAAAAATAATAACAATTTCATTTTATTTGTGTTCATTCATTTTTGACAAATGAAGTATAGGGAGCCATTTGGCATATATGAGATTCCTTCATAATTCACACATTTTTTTACATAAAATATTTTCTTGAACAATTTCTTAAATGTTCATTCACTGGTGCAGTTACCCTATTATCGTACAAACTGAAATGATCAAGCCCTCAAATGGCGACTCTGAGGCGTCACTAAAAATTGCTATACCATTATTCAATATTTCTGCAGTATTTAGTAGATGACTAACATTATATAGATACTAATATAAATTTTATATAGATTACTAAACATTTCGCGAGGTACTAAAATGAAAGTCTGTACTCTTTAGCCAATAATATCAAACGAGAAGACTGAAGACATTCCAAGTCTGAAGAAACATTTGAATCTTTTAGTAAAAATAGTTCGAAGTGCTCAAGGAAATAAATAAATGTCCGCAGTTGTAATTACAATCCCGACCGCCGTATTTCGCAGTCCCTGGACCAGGTGGGAAATTCGAATGCGAAGAATCGCGCGAGTGTCCCGCACACCGGAAGTTCCCAGAGCGGAAAGAGGCCTCGTAATGGAGTGTCCGAGATCGAAATCGGAATTCGGAACGTGGCAGACATCCCCGAGGCTGGAACCGGGAGACCATAAAATCGGAAACTCCATGAACCAGCCCGCGGAATCGTCGGTGGAATCGGATTCACGTACGACGCCGGCCCGTAACCGATGGCCAGGACCAATCAAAAGGAAGTTTGTCAGAGAGTATGCGAGTGCGGCACGTAGGCGTGTTGTTCATATAAGCTCCCAGGATTCCGTCGCAGCCGACGGTCCTTCCGAATAACTCAAGAATGATTGCGTTTCGACCGAGGAAACCTGCTGGCGTCACGTGGCCCCAATAGCTTCGGCTATATAATAAAATAATACACGCAGAGAGACGGCCGCGCATTTACATGGGCCACGTGAGCTCGATACTCTGGCTCTCCAACCCCCATTCAACCTCGATACACCGGGTGTGTGCACGAGGGCCGGTTGCACCATGGGAATTGCCCGACACCCTGTTTCCACCATCATTTTCATTTTTAAACGGTCCACCGTGCCGCCATGCCTGTGTTCCTTGATGGAGACCGAGAAGAGGGTGCTCCGACACTTCCGGGAGACGTTGCTCTCAAGAAAATGTCAAAAGTTCGATCGTTCTTCATTTGTTTAACAAATATACTGGAAAACTGTCTATATATATTTTACTTTACTCTGCTCTTTCATATAGACCAAGAAGAAGATATGCTATCAGTTCCGGTTGAGTCTGGTGTCAAGGAAATGTCAAGAAGTCAGTATATATATTCAGATCGTTCTTCTTTTATTTCATTAGCAAACTTGAACCCAAAGCTGGTTGGGTATTGTTTAATATTTATTATGGTGCCGTCTTAACCGTGCTCTTTGAGGCAGATAAAGATGAGGGTGCTTTGTCACTTCCGATAGACTCTGGTCTCAAGGAAATGTCAAGAAGTTAGCATTCAGATCGGTTTTCTTTAATTTCTTTAACAAATTTGACCCCAAAGGTGTCAGTATATTTCTTCATTATCTTTCATCATTATATTTCTTATTTATCCTCCTTCACAAAAGCGAAAACGAACGCATAAACACATCCGGTGAAGAGCAAGTCTCGAAGTCAAAACTCAAGGACTGTTAATTCCTTTTTTTCGGATGATCTTTCTGTCGATGAAAGATCGTTTGAAAATGTTCTCATTGGTCCGAAGCTATTTTTCGTAGCAGCCATTCAATCGAGAAGTGGCGACTGAATTGGCCACTTCCGGTTGAATCAAATAACGCGGGCGATGTTTTTTTCCAAGTAATTCATTCGTCACACCTTTTTTCGGATTCTCTCGCCGTTTTCTGTTTGGCTTCTCACCGAGGTTCTTTTAAAATTCCAGACGACGTAACGAGCGCTGAAAATCGTCCGGCCGGAACCCGTTTTTCGGTTTCCTTTTCCTTCCCGTTTGCAATATTTAAACCGAAATTCGATCTCGCTATTTTTCAGCAAATCCCCAGCTTGCCCAGGAAATTGAATCTCGCTTCATTTCCGTTAATCCATCGACGGCAATTGCGCGTATTATCTCGATTTCGAAGTTTGTCTAACGCGATTCGTCGAACGATACCTCATCCCCTTATCGCCATCGTCATTCTTATTTTTAATAAAATCGTCATCGTCCCTTGCACAAAGAAAAATAAAAAATCCGATAAACTCTTGTCCGTGGTTTTCAGATCTTCAATCATTATTATAGTCGGAAGGAACCATTTCGTTTTTATTTGAAAGCAAGCGTCACATATTGTAAAATAATAATTTCATACTATATAATACAAAATTTGAATAATGTGAATGACTTCATTAACATTAATCATGCTACCTACAAAAATATTAGTAAACATTGAAATGGACTGAAACAAAGTTGAAGACTTCACCCCCATCCTTCTATTATCAATTCTAATAAAATGATCACAGCTCACGGTACAATTATTTTCATTTTTCATAAAATCACCTATTATTTTACGTAAACGAATCGTTCTAATGTTTTCATAATCTACTTCGTCTTTTCCTCAACAAAGATTCAACAATGCTAAACATGAAAAATTGATCAATAACGACATGCAAAAAGAATTTATAAACACCTGAATGGTTTGAATGGTTCAGAAATGGTCTGAAATATAATTTAAAGGTACACCCTGTAGACAGGGGGATGAGGGTTCGGTGCAAGGGTGAACCTCGTCTCCGATAGTTCAGCCCCCTACTCTTCATCCCCTTTTTTGCCTGATAGGCTCGCATTCCGATAGAGTCGGGACGCCCAGTTCTCCTTGGATTTTCTCGCTTCGCGCAGATTTATGAGAGCGATTCAATTTTATTGCTTATTGGCCGAACTCGCCGATATTCGTGGTGCTCCGACGCCCACTCGCAGAACTCCCACCCCCTATTCCTCTTCGACACAGTTCTGCGACTTCTCCTCCGTCGTCATGTATATTTCCTTTGCGTCCTCTGTGCTTCCTCCCTCTCTTCCTCTCTCTCTGTATGAATACGACTTCGTGTCGCGAATTAGTTTACCTGAACGCTCACCCCCATTTTTCGCACCCCCGTCGCTTAGCATCGACGCCTTTTATCTTTCTGCGCGTATGTTTTATCTATCGTCTTCTGTCTTTGTTTTCCTTCGTTTAGATATTGTTTTCTTGGCCCAGATTTTTTCAGATGCTGATTCGACCCCTTTCGCAACCCCCTGCCGTGACTGGTTCATTTGCTTTTGGGTCGAGGTATGTTTGTTTGATTGTTTATCAGTGTTCCTGGTCGTTTATTTTGGTTAGGCACTGGCTTTTCGTGTCTGTTTATCTCTTGTGATAAAACAACCCCTTTTCACACTTTTTTATCCTCCTCCATTTTCACTTTTTTTTATCCTCCCAAAGTCTTACATCTGTTTGCTAGACTTCCATCACATATACTGTTTTTCATTTCGGTCAAATATTATTTTCTCGTCTCACATCAGTCTTTAGAAAAACTCTTTTGCACCCTTTCTGTACCCTTCAATATTACCGTTAGATTCACTTTGATCTCAACGGATGTTCATTTCCTCGTTCTCCTTCATCTCTGTTTTCTTTCTATTCGTATGAACATAATTTTCATCTCTGAAATTACTTCTGACGAAAACTCACCCCCTTCTTCAGCCTCGGATGTAGCTACTTAATTTGTCTTTGACTTCGTACAGACATCTTTTCAAGTCTTTCGCTATTAAAATAAATTCACTATTTTTATTCGTCCTTTTTCGTTTAAATGAAAGTATCCTACATAAAATTATTTCATCAGAAAAAAGACCCACCCCCCGTTCTGCACCCATTAAAAGTAGCTCCTTCTCATCTTTCACCCCTACGTACATTTATTTTCTCATCTTTTGTGAATCGCATTTCTTTCATTCCGTCTGAATATAACAGTCTTGTCTCAGATTATCCTAGCTGAAAAACTCACCCCTTTTAACGACCCTCAAAGTGTCTCTTTGACATCTTTTTATCTCTGTGTATATTTATTCTACCTCATCTTTTGTGAACTCATGTCTTTCTCCTCCCCGTTCAATGTAATTTCCCGAAACGTTTTAACCGAAACCCCTTTATCTTCTGAACTTTATAATTAAAAACAATCTTTTCGTGACTGCTAACAATCTTTGACTTCAAAATTCCACGAATTGTCAACGATGCTCCAACTCGAGATCCCTTCACTGATTTTTTAACTATTATCAGATTATGATTCTGCTCAACGCAACTATTCGAGATTCTTCAAATATTCCCAAATTCACTAACCAACTCCAATTAAAATCAACAACACCTGCTCCTAGACAATTTCCTACCTTATTTGCAACAAACTGCACTGAAACAGACATTTATTTGCTTTCTTCATAGCATTAATGCTTCCTTAATTGACGAAGAAAATGTTTATTCTACACGAAGATCCGTAATCTACTTATTACAGAAAGAACATTTCTAGTCCAACCCCAACTCCTGCAACGAATGCAAAAAATTTATCTTCTCTATAAAGAACAGTCTACCCGTTATCGAAATCCACTTGCCAGCACCCTAAAAATATGAAATTTGTGATCAAGATCGAATATCCATGCGAAAACAATATACAGGATGATTCCTTAGAAACAGAACACCTAAATATCTGTTATTTTTCATTGTACACGTTGAATGTTATTCATTCCATTTTTCTAGGTTGAAGGTCATTTTGTAGGTCACATTGTGTTACATGAACGAATTCGTTATTTTGTTAGCTACAACATTACGTTAACGAAGATATATCATTCCAATTAAAAAAATCGATGATCTTGAAATTTCATTAAAAAATGATCTTGAAAATTTGTTCCCTCACACCGTTACACGTGGCCCTTCGAACGGTGTAACTTTGTCCTAAGAAGTTTTTTTGTGCAACGAAAAATAACGGAGATATTTAGGTGTTCCGTTTCTACGGAATCACCCTGTATTTTCGTCGGATCCCTAAACAAGGTTCGACTGGAGCAGATCCGGCTGGAGAATCCAATAGAGTCTATTTCCACCGTCATTTTCCTTGGGCGAGAGAGGGAGAGAGCTCAGGGTACGCTAATTCGGCGAAATCAACGTCCATCGTCGGACGTTTCGAAAATATTGAAAGCTGTTCGCCCGGAGGGGCCGGAAGCCGGGGGAAAATCGGACACCGATCACTTTCGGTCCGCGGGATGGAATTGGACACGTCCGATCCGCATATTTTCGGTAATTAACGCTTCGCGGAGCTAATAATTACCGTCGATCGCTCGCAGCAACAATAACCCAGGCTTCGAGTCTCTCTTTCTCTTTCTCTCTCTCTCCATCCATCGGTGCTCATTATCGATTCATCGAGAGGAATCCGTCTCCGACTTCACGAACGTTCATAGAATCCGATTCTCACGAAAGTTGATCGGCCATTTTTAACGAGCACTTGCACAAATCCGTCCTGAAAAATCCGCCCCAACAACTATCCATAAATCACGGATCGAATTCCAGTCCGATTGGCGCCGAATTTTCGAATTCCCCAGCGTGGGAGATTTGAATTCACGCGCGAAATTTCACCGGTGAAAATCGTGGAACGCGTGTGGCTCGATGCTCGCTGAAAGAAAGTATGATTAGTTTCATTAAATATTTTCTACAGAGCATGTTCGTCGTTGAAACTTTTGTTACAGTCGACGTTTAATATTGATTTTGTTATTGGAAAGAAGCTGAGAAGTTTGGTTCGGTTGATTTTGGTTTGATTATGATTTCGGAAGTTGGTCGGTTTAAATCCTTTCTCCGTTGTTCTTTTTTGGTAAGATCGATGTTGAGGGTTGGATGGGTTCGTAGAATGGTGGAATAACTAGTTGGATTGTTATTCGACCATCAACGAGTTCTGGTCGCGCTTTGTTTTGTGAGAAAATATGGCTCGGTGTGGATCGTTCCCCAGGGAATTGATCGATCAGAGGCGATCGTTATTCGGTGTGTCGTGTATCCCTGATGTTTTCTGATTCTGGTTCGCTTCGACGTATTTCTCGGTCAATGCCAACCATTACGACTTTGGGACTGAGACTTGCCTAGTCGGAGTTTTTACTTCGATCGTTATAATTCACGTACAGGGCGCATGGGAATGATACATTTCCAATGAAAATATCAGCTGTGCAAGTATTAGAGATATCCATGAGTAATGTTCTCGCAAATTAATTAACCTTTCAGCTACTGAACTCCAATTTAGCAGCTTTCGGTGACTACGATCGTATTTATTGTGAATTGAATCTGTAAATAATTAATCTCCACCAAATGGTGAGTGAAATTAAATTGGTAATTGTTTAGAAGTTTGCCCCCTCTCTCCGCTTTTGATGAAATTTAAATATGTTATAGATTTCGACGTTTTGAGCAAATCTTCCCTATTCATGTTACCGCCGCTCGATATTCGAGATATTCGCAAAAAACTATTGCTAATACTGTATTGAACTTTGCGTTTTACTTTTTGCTTCTAAACACGCTGTGGAGATGAGAGAGAAAACAGGGTCTCACTCTGGTCATACATATTTGAAATTGTGTTCGAATAAATTGTATATAAATAATTATAATTAAATAAACTGACAAATATTTCAATCTTGAAATATAATTATTTTAAAACTGTTATCAAGTTAAATAAACAGATGTACAAACGAAAACCAGTAACAGGAATACGAAAAATTCAATACAGTATTAGAAACAGTTTTTTGCGAATATCTCGAAAACTAAAATCGAGCGGCGGTAACGTGTACAGAGAAAAATTGTTCAGAACGATGACCTTGACAACATATTTGAAGATCATCAAAATCGGTGAGGAGGGTAAACTTCTGATCAATTACCGTCAAATTTGATTCATATCGAGACACGACAATTACCTGTGGATAATTCCCTGCGAAAACTGTCGAAATTTTCCAGCAATTTGTTTAACCGCCCTGTACATGCTCTTTTTGAAGATTGAATGAATGATATAGATGTCTGATGTAGAATGTTCAATGGTCGTGAGAATTCGAGAAACACGTCGTGATTGTACGAGTCGCATGACTAGCGACGTCGAAGGGCTTTTGGATGATCATGCTTTGTCTCGCAGGGTGTCGACTAACAATTACTGGTATCTGGCTTGAGTAAGGGCGAGGGGGGCCAAATAACTACCTGCGGAAGGACCTCAAAAATTAACAGCTAAGTAGAAGGGCACTCTCTGTATTACAGTGGATATCTAAGACTGGGATTTGTTCTGGCGGGGGATGTTCGGCTCGCAGCAAAATGCTCGCGGTCAGTAAGACAGCATTCGAGCCCGGATGTCGGCGACACTTTCCCATAGATCCGATCGATACATCGATACACAATAAACGTGTCTTCATCGGACCTCCAGAGACGGAAACAAAAATTTATCGTTCTATTCATAGTTTGCTTAAATTGGTTGTATGCTTGTCTGGTGTTCGTCGATTTTTTAAATGAAAACAAATTAATCGGTCTGAATGAACAATGATAGATTTGTCCAACTTTTTTGTTCATTTCTCCTATTCGGTAAAAAAATTAATTAATCGGTCTGAATTAACAATGACAGATTTGTCCAACATTTTTGTTCATTTATCTTATTCGATGAAATTGAAGGAAAATGAAGGGGATGAAAAGATCTAGGGTCAGCCTAGGTAAAATAAATCTAACGTAAGTCAGGTAATATGTCTTTTAATAACAGTTGGACGTCCGTCAAACGGTGTAATAAATAATGAAATATTTCTTGAACCGTGGAAGCAAGATAAAATCAAGATTCATTTAGCAAATGGTCTTCGAGGAGAATCTCGCGAAGATTATTACTGACGGATGATTCTCTGAAATAAAGGACACCGTCTTCGGATGTGAATCAATATTCATGCGGTTTGCTACGACTTCAAAGTTATAAATTGCGATGCTCTTCCGTTTATTGGAGATGGTCCGTTAACGCGTGACGGCTGTTAAGAATGTATTCGTCTAACAAATTTAGAATATTTCGTTCGCAATGAAATTTCGAATTCCGATAAATCCTGTGAAGGATTCGGCTTTTCGTTATTGAAAAACCAAGTTCGATATTCTCCGGACGGATAAAAAATTCTAATTTTATATCGCGGAGATGCTCGGATCCATGACAGAGCTTCACTGTCCTTTAAATTAGCAGACACTTGACGATCGAGCGAATGGTGCGGAATAGAACCGTCTAATTAAACCGTGCATTCGATGCTTTTATAAATGGCCGGCCACGGAACTGAATACTTTAATTAACTTCTACTTAAACTCCGCGCTATTCTCTATCCGAATGGACGCTGCTTTGGAGGCGACTTCGCGAAATTTGTTGGCCGATTTTAAACATTTCACCATATAAATACAGATCAAACGAATTGTGGCTTTATACATAGGACAATTTCTAGGTTCTTTGAGATTTTAGAAAAATCCGAGCACAGGAAATCAGTTTCCCTTGTCGGAATTCTAAAAATATAAGCAGGAGTCAATGACTAAATAAATAGGATTCTATTTAATTTATCTAATTGGTATTTTATAAATAAGACTCTGTGGAAGGTCACTCATTTATTTCATTGATACTTTATAAATAAAACTCGGAAGTAGCTCATTTATTTATTTCATTGATACTTCATAAATAAGACTCTATAATCTGTTATTTATTAGACGAGTCTGTTGCTATTGCAAAATTAGTGGCTTCAAATAATAAATAAATCAAGACCTAAATTTGCATAAAATCACTAAACAATTTTTATCGTCGTCCAGAAAAAATGAATGTTGGAAAATGTACGGATAGAAACAATAAATAAACGAAGGCAGATCGAGCATTCCAGTCCTGATAAATTTCTGTGAAACTAGTTCGGAGAATTTCTCGTAATCACAAACTTTATTCCACAGGAAATGTAAACAAAAATTGGGGCAATATGTAATCAAAAAGGAATTTAACTTCGCAGCCATAAAAAGTTCGTATAAAATCAATTAACAGTTCAGTCATGTTTCCAGTATAATAACAACTTGAATTCATACTAAAAGTAAAGGAGAAATGACCAAACCAGTTTTAATAAATTCGTATAAAATCAATAAACATTAAACCATTGAATACGAGCATCAAACGAGAAAGTTGAACAAGTATCTTCACAATTTCCCATTAATACTGCCAATAAATTCGTATTCAAATCGACGAACACTAAACCAGCAAGTACAAACGACAAACCAGGAAGATAAATTAATTTCCATTGCTGCAATGATTACTCTGCCACAATGGCGTCCAAAAGACTCTCCAGTGCTCTGCAACAGTGGTGAACGGTTCATCCGGCGACCAACCAACAATGGTCTCGAGAAAAATGAAAGATCGCCGTCTAAATTCGATCGATCGGTGGTTCGGAAAAGCGTCGCCGGCCTCCGGCGTGACAAGTCGTCTAAACATCGCTCAGATATGTACGTATTATTTTTCCCCGTGTACGTCTTCGTGTCGTATTCTAAGGACAAAGACGCGAGAGACAGAGAGGGGCACCGGAAACGAGGGCGTGTGTGTTTCGTGTGTTCCTCGTCCCCGTTTCCACGCCGAGGAATTTTCAGCAAGCAAGCAAGCAAGCAAACTTTCGTCTGTCGTCGTCGAATTTGTAACGAAAGGATCGCGCCGTGTAACTAGGGTGTCCTGTATTTTCTTTTGCCTGTTCTCTCCATCTCTTATTATTTTTTTTTCATCTATATATATGTATATCTCTATTCTCGACATTTTGATTCGTTCGATCAACTCTCGCTCTTGGCAACTATTTTTTTGGTTTTCGAGTTTTTAGCATGCGAGCGCTGTTTTTTTGTATTCGGCGTTTCTCGGTTCCTTTCTGCCGGGTCTCGTCGAATTTTCGCGTTACGAATTGATCTCTACTGTTTATTTTTTGGTTCTCTTTGGATTTCTAGTTTCGGTTGTTTTTTTTTTTTGGTTTTTGCTTTTCGGGTGACGACGGTCCGCTTCGAGGGGAGAAACACGAAAGAATTCGGGGACACCCTATGTGTGACCCACGTGGCGAGGTTGCGTTTTTCATTTTTGTTTCTGTTTTTTTTATTGGTCGGATAGCTTTTTTCGTTCTTGTGCAAACGATGCTGGGGATCGATTGGTCGAAACGAGGTCGGCGAGTCAGAAACAAGAAACAAGGTTGAAATTAAGAGGACCCGGGAATCGAGGGAAGCGTACTCGGTCGAATTCCACGAAATTCGGATTATAGGAGGACGAGGGGGTCAGGGTATCTCTTGATTGAAAATTAATGCTGAAGTTTTTCGGTGTCCGTGAACAGAGATTCAATTTTACGGACGGAATTAGGGACGGCATGATTTCGGTCCGAAATCTGTGTCCTGGTGTCGGAATTCGTTTTAAAAAGACGGAGTGGCGGTAAGGAATTAGCTATATAATTAGTTAAAAACAGAATCTACGTTTTTAGAATCGGTATTTATAGCAGAAAAACACAGTAGTATTGGAAAATTAATTAAATCGTGATGAACAATTCGAATCTACATTTTTATAGTCAGAACTAATGTCAGAGATATATGAACTCGTTGCAGTACTTAACAAATTAACGATGAACAGAACGTAGCCATTAATTAGTTGAAAACCAGTAAATAAATAAACTAAAAGAAGGCAAAGCAATTGTGTGGAAATTGAATCAATTCGCTAACCAAAATTTTTTGAGAGACGCTACTCACTTTTAATTGAAGTCGGTAAATATTGAATCAATTGTTTGAAAGCCTATTAATCAGTTGTAATTCATTTAACAACTGCAATAAATTAAAATGGTCGAAAGGAGAAATCAATTTTTTCTTTAAAAATAAAAATTATAAGAGACCAAAAAAGTTGATTAAACGATCAATTGACTCAAACCAAAAATCATTAAATCGCTCAGGATTGACAAAAACCATGGTCGTAAAATGGTGAACGGATTTTAACAAAAATCAGTGACAGCTGTAGAATGACCATTTATTTATACAACATAAATAAATCAGCCCAAGCATAAACATTGCTCCTTAAAACACAATATTTATGCGCAGGCCTTCGGTGCAGCTAAAAGAATAAAACATTCATTTCAGATCACTATAAAAATTTTCTAAGAATTAATCCAAATAATTCGAAACACTACGAATAAAAAAAATTAATGAAAACTACCAGAAGAAATATTAAACTACAACGAAAAATTTCCAACATTCTTATCAGTAAGAAAACTCGACAAAAACAGTTTACAGACTTTAAATGGCCACTCTAAGCAGTAGAATTACCAGGAGCGAAGAAATCCTCGAGCGTTTCTTCGAGGATGGAAATCAGAATTTCGCGACACAATTTCAGGGGAATGGGTTCGGAAATCACTATACAGGAGTATGAAATCGTCTCGTTTCCACCCAGCACCGTTCCCAAAAATAATCTCGCGCCGTTTCCGACTGCCCTTATCCTCGAAGTTTTGCGTTTCTTTTTTTTTTTTGTTTTCCGAAAAAGAACGGCGCCTTCTGCGTTCGCGTGAGAACAGACTCGAAGACGCAGAACGTAGGGGAAATTTGCTTTTGTTTCTTAATATGTATATATACTTCGATCGTTCAATGTCACTCGTATCACATAATAATAATAATAATTACATATATATAGAGATTATATATATATGTTGGCCATGCAATACGCTACTGTACATATAATAGAGACTTGAATTATATAAGGCCCGGCGGCGTTTTATTGAGAAATTTGTCTCTTCCTCAACGATTTAACGGCGCACCGTCTATCATCCCCCCTCTTTTTGCTTTATAATCTCTCTTTCGCTATCTGTTCCTCTTGCAATCACATTCTACTAGCGTCGGCTTTACTTTTTTTTTCCTACGTGATTCTCGTCCTTCTTCCTTCTCGCTCGTTTCCGGTGATCTCGATCGTGTGTCTGCGAGTGTGTCAGTGTATTTCTTGTAAGTGTGTGAAGCTCGGACCTAGTGCGTCCCCGGATTAACGACGAAGACGTCGGCGGGCTCTTGAAACGCGCGATGTTCGTCCATTTTGCCGATTTATTTCGAGGACAATTGCTGTTTAATAACCACATATTTTTTAAATTGGAATAGGATATGTAGCAGTCACCATAATTGCACAAAAGAATGGAATTAATGTCGTTTTTAAATTTCAACCCCTTGCCACCACATCGTGGATTTTGACTCAGATTGTAGTCGGTGGTGAATGAGGATGTTGACATTGATCTTGTCTTCTTATGGACGACATATTTTATTGTTTCACATATGGCGAGTGCAAGAAAGAGGAAATGTGTGGGACGGGTTTTGCGAACGATGACTGCAGTGGTACATTTACTCAATGTGTTCGAAATATATCGGCAATTTCAAAGTACAATCGTGTCTTCCATTTTGTGTTAATGTAAACTGTTCATTTCAACCCTCTATTAGCAGCCAGTACAATATTAATCAAGATATAGAAAATTTTGGTGAATGATCAACCCCTAATCTCGAAGCACGGTCGGTATTGTTTAAAGAGCTCTCTATTTATATTATCTTAAATTTTACAACAAATTATAATAAAATTATTTACCGTCAGTGAATAATATTTGGAAGCAGGATGGATGATACTCGAATTATAAAAGCTACGAGAGAAAACGTTGGAGTACATTGAATTATTCAACTGACACGTTCAAATAAATAATAGAAGAAACACTGTATCTAAAAAATGTCAAATAAATTTGTACGTGATTATGGGGTTGAAAATTCGGCGGATATACTTGCAGCGGGTGAGAAATTGGCTGTGAATAGAGTGAGGAAAGACGAAAGGCGAGGCTTCCTTACAGAATGGAAGACAGCGGAGTTGAAAAAAGCCACCCCGTGCCTACGTGGCTTTCCAAAAGGGTGGCTCGCGTGTTGAAGTGCCAGTCGAGAGGGTGACTCGTGTCATCAACGAGACCGGCGCACAATACGTCGGCTTAAATTCACCGAAACCGTGCCGGCGAGGCTACGAAATCGTGAAAGGGGCAGTTTCCACCCTCCAAAGAAAACTTGCAACTTGCCACCCCTCTCGGTGACTCGCGGGAATTTTTAAAATAATTCCGAGCCCTACATGGACGTCGACTCGTGATTCAGGACTTTCCTTCATCGATTATTTGCAGGGAACTCTCGCTTCTAATTTATAAACATTCGAAATTTTGAATGTCCCGATTTTTGAGTACGAAGAGATTAAATTTTTTGAAGTACGAATCTCTACATTTAGGTTTTCGTAAAATAGAATACTCGAGCTGCTCAGAATTAAAAAATTCGAATTTTATAGACTCGAAGATGCGACTTCTCCAAATGTCAGCATTCGAATTTTTGAAATTAACAACATTTGAATGTTTAAAAATTTGCAAAGCTGGAATCCTCGAAAGATAAAGAACACATGACTTCGTAACAGCTCGAGAGTCAGCACATTCGAAGCATTTAAAATTCGAACGTGATCAATTATTGAATATCCTGATTTTAAAAAACGCAGAAGGGTTGAAAAATTTCGTTTCAAAAACCGTCTAATTCCGTGCCGTTTTCTCCATCCGACATTTTCGTCAACGCTTTTTTTCTGCACGAATCCATATCGCCCTGACTCTTCTTGCATTTATATTTTGTATGTTTCAGTGACAGGCTTGGATTCGATTTATCGAAACCAATTTTGGGGGGTGTTCCGCGTGTGCGTTTCGAGGAAAACAGGGGAGAGTCCTGACACCCACGGTCGAGCTGCCCGCCGACCCTCTCGCGTCCAAATCCGGTTAATCCGCCTGTCCAATTTGTCGAGTGTAATTTTATTAGCCGATTGGCAGCTGGTTTCGAATTTAGAGTGTGGCTACTTGGTAGTGATTTCGGTACCCCGGAGTAAGTAGAACGGACGGTTCCACGGGTCGCGAGATCCTTTGACCTTCGCACGCGAAAATCTCCATCGAACAATGCATCACTGTGCTCAAAAATACTCGTCGAACTCGTAAAAATCATTGAAAAGACAATTCTACCTAGTACAAGCCATCATTTGTCAGACGTACGCATCTAATTTCAGAATAATTAATTACTTTGCTAACAGAACAATTATTATCAACAAAAATAACTCCTGACAGTCTGAAGGAGAGGCTACTAAGCAACCATTGCCTTCAAAGTAAGTTCAATCATTGACTTTAAATATAAAAATTACGGGAATTATACAAAATGGCTGTACTTCGGAAACCCCCCTCCCCCCGACGAAACAGGACATACGTCATTCGATTTATTTTGACATGCTGAACACGAACTATAATTGTCATTTTTGGCTGAAATTAATAGTTTTCGAGATATTCGTGAAAAACTGTACACACACCACGGACGTGCACGTATACACAAAATTCAATGTGTAGCAGCTGCAGTTTTTTTATGAATATCTCGAAAACTATTCATTTCCGCGAAAAATGACAATTACATGTCGTGTTCGCCATGTCAAAACGAATCGAATGACGTATGTCCTGTTTCGAAACGACGGGAGGAGGTTTTCCGAAGTCTTACCTAAAACATATTAAAATGATATAGATCACTGTAACAGACAAACGTCTAAACATACGTGTCCAACAATCTTCTCCCGGAATTAAATAATTCAGAAGGCAACATACTGAAGGAAAGACTGTTTTAAGTAGTACAACTCAGCCATTGGTAAGGCACGGCTCTAATTTCAAAATAATTATTTCCCTGTCGCTCAGGAATAAATTGTTACGAACACAAACGACATCTGATGGTCTGAAACGATTCAGTGGACGGCTGTTCAATTTCCTCTCGGTAAATAATTTCGTTTCAATTATTTCGTCGTCCAGGAGGAGTGTTCCTCGATTTTTAAAGCAATTGTTTCGTGGAAAGGAGGTTCGTAGAATTTTGTACCAGCGAATTTGTTTTTTTTTTCGAGGGTATTGTAACCCTCCGATATATGCAGCAGCGATACATTGTTGCCGTTTTCTGGGTCATTGGCGTGGCATGTAGTTTTTCGCGTGTGAGAGTCGCGTTAGCTGTTCGTGGTGGTCGATCGTTCGTCCCTCGACTTGGAGGTAATATTCGAAGCCAATTAGAATAGACGAGACCTCGTCGATCGGGCCGCTTCTGCGATTCAACCGTGCATCCACCGTTCGAGCATCCTCCCCGGAAACTCTTCGAGGACTCACGCGTACTCCGCCGCGTTACTCGAGTTTAGTATCGATCGGGATTATACCTACACGACCAACAAATGCCACCGAATTTCCTCGGATCCGAAGACAATGAACTCTGGATTTTTAATAATTTTTCTTAGTGTTCTCTGCTCTTGAAAAAACCGCCCCTTGTGGAAAGTCTTTCTCTTATATCGTTTTAAATGAATAGTTTTTAATAAATTTTTCAAAATTTTTAAACCGTTTTCTGATATATTTCACTAGTGGCAAGAACCACTCGTATACAACGCTAATTTTCTCCATTTTACTTTAAATCGAAGACGTGACACTTTCATATAATTAAAGGAATCTTTTTCACGTTTCACTGTTGCAAAAGCCGCCCCTTATGTGTACAGTAAATTCTTTTTATTTCAAACTGCGTCAAATGAAAAGTAATTTAGTTACGCCGGTAGGAAAGGCTCTTAATAAATTAATATTGACAAAGTTTAAGTTAGATGAAATATTTCAATTTAGAAACCACCACTTCCTGTATTTCCACTGTGAAAAATTCATACACGAGATTAGCTAAAGAAGTTTCGCTTGAAAACCGCCCTTTCTGCATGAAGTAACTATAATCCTAAAGTCTCTGTTTTAATTTCATTTACTGTACAGCATAAATTCTCCTGAATATCTATTAACAACGGGAAAATCCTTTGATTGTTTTCTTGAGAAACTGTCCGTATCTTTAATCTATATTTTGTATGCTCAAGTTCCTTCCTAGATTTTTCAAAGCAGAAAATTTCAATTTATCCTATCGAATTTTGCAAGTAAATGAATTTGATTTGTTTGTTAAGGGTTGATTTGATCCATAGAAATGGATCGTGCGATCACCGATCGATACCAAAAGAATTTCGGGGGAAGTTCTTGCATAGCGTAACAAAAAAGAATCGTGTGAAACAGGAAACGGCTCGAGGAATCAGAGGGACACTGTGTGTCCTCTATTTTGGTCGCAACCGTTTCGGGGTCAAGGCCGGGACATTTTAACGCCGCGAGATCGATTGATCGTGGGGCTGAAATGGCCTCCTCCCATGACTCCGTCCACCATCCCCAAACCGAATTTCTCTCCGCTACAATTTAAATCCCGAAAGCAAAGGTCTCTTCCTGCATACTCGAGCCGGATTCGCTAAATATCGCCCTCTGGAAATCTATCCTCGATTTCCTAAACGATCTCAACGTTTCCATGCGTGTCCTGGATGGTTAAGATCACTTATCAAATGGAGTTCAAACAGATTCGGAATCCTTTCAGTGACGAATTAAAAATGAGTCAGTCCAATTTCAGGTTGAAAAAAATTGTTGCAATTCATCGTTTTTGGGAGAAATTTATTCTATTAATTTAGATAACAAATGTGTATATTGGATTCGGATTTTTATCAGTGATTGATCGTTTAAAAAGAAACACAGATGGATGCTGCGTTCTATTCTTCGAGAAGAAAATAGACTCTATTATTTAATCTAATTGAACACGTAAATTTGCTTAGAGAAAAACAGACTTGACACTATTTTTCAGTGAATTGTAATTCGAAGTCAACAAAGGAACTCTTGCAATCTCTACAATCTAAAAAGGATACAAAAAGAGAAGATCTTGGTTTATAATTAATGTAATCTTCAGGATATCTTAAAATCGAAGAATTTAGTTAATCTGACAGCGGAGATCTTTGTCATGACAGATTAACATTGAAATAGATTAAGTAGCTCAGTTGAAATATTTCAAAAACTATCTGATTCCTGTGAAGCAAGTCTACTGCGTGTTTAATTATAAGAGAACAACACAATAAAGTGGAATTTTGACTGATTAAAGGAGATTGAATTAAATGCGACTAGCACAGTTAGAAAATCAAGGATTAACAGGATTTGTGAACAGATAAAAATCCAGGACACTCGCAGCAAGATACCGAGGGTAGATCCAGCTAGATTTAGGAACTCTGGTTTCCCGTTTCACAGCGATTTTGGACCAGTCTGTGTCCGAAAAGAGCCGCAGAACCGTCGTGTCTCGTTCACCCCCAACCCACCCCCGATCCCTGGTTAGATTTTCTTTGTCCGTGCGTGTCGTCTCCTCTCTCGGTTTCTGTGTGCGTGTGCAACGGGTATAGTTGTCTCGGTCTGTGGCTCGTGGCATTCGATCTTCTCTTCTCTGTTCTATCGCCTCGACAAACCGCGGCTCCGAGCGGCTTCTCAATAAAATGCCTCCGTACGTGTCACTTGTCAGGCTTTGTGCCTTCTTGTTTTCTCTTGTTCGCTTTCGCGAGACATACATACATGAGAATGGGTTGTGTGTGCTTCTCTTTTCTTCCTTCGCCTCTCTTGTTCAGTAGCAGAACGTGTCCTTGTGTGTGGGCGTCTGTCGGTGTGTGTCGTCGCGCGCAGGGCGTTCCATGATCAACTCTTTCAAAAAGCAACGCCGCCGGCCGATTCTGCGTTGAAAACTGCGTCGAAATCGTGTTACGACGTTTCCCTCTATCTCGCTTACTTTTCGAGGAAATCGTGCTCGAAGTCCGTGAGAACGTTCGTCTGACCAGTCGTTGACTTTTCTACTTGCGTTGGCAATTTATATTTTTCGAATTACGTTTATGCCTTGCAGGGGTTGGATGCGGGGTTGGAAATGATCTGGTAGCGTTGGAGCGATTATGGCAACATCTACGGTAATTTTAATCGCAAGTAGAAACGGTCAGACATGGTCAAACACAGTCAATGGTGTAATGCCAACCGCGGCCACTTCAATATTAATTATCTCAGAAACTAAGCGCGCCAGGGGAAAACTTTCCAGCACTTTTTCGCTCGGTTTTTGCTCAAAGACTCGCGTCGGACAATGATTTCGGCGCGCCCTGCGCACCCGCGCGTGTAAGACTGTCCTTTTGTTCGTGTTGTCTGATTGCTGTTCTCTCTCTCCAATCTAAAGCTTACGTTCAAAGAAGCGGCAGCAAAAATACGATGTACAGACACGTGTATACTGTATGTGTGTGTACGGTTGTTCGAGACTATAGTACGGTCTTTGTGTGTGTGTACGTGTCACATGTACGGAGATGATAAATAATATTACGGTTCATACAGGTACAGCGAACGTGCATGGAATTGTAACTGTACTTTGTTTCTGTTCTGCGTGTCGGTCTGCCTTTCCCTTCTCGTTTAATTGCTCCTGTGTGCTATGTGTAGGTGGGCTCGTACACGTGTACGCGAATGTTATTGTGCGGTCTTCGGAGGTTCGCGAAATCGGGGAAACGAAAAGTCGGCTAACGGGCACACGCTGCAGTCGCTCGAAAAAATTCTTCTCTCTTTTTCACTTCCTCGCGCGCGTTTCTTTTCGTTTTCCGCGCTTTGTGCACGCGACAGCGCGGTTCCCTGCCGGATCCTTCGCCCCTCGTACAGCGTTTTTCAACTGTTTAACTGGAATTCATTTTGCGAAGGACCCGGCGTCGTCGTGGCAACGAAAAAGGACCGGAGGATCGATCTACTGTCTTTCGATCATCGAGCGAATCGAAGGAACCGGGACCTTCGTGCGAAAACTGGGCGAATATAAATTTTGGATGTCGCTTGTGTGAAATGATAAATAATTTCCGAGGGGTTCGAAGAAATTTGAGGGTACAGAAACGTTCGATAAACGGGAAACAGAATCCGCGGCAAAATAATTGTTCAGTTGTCAAAAATTTGTTCCGAACGTCGGGCATACTAAAAACAGGAAAATCAACGGCAGAATAATTTTTCTGAAAATAATTGTTGAAACGTCAGGACCGTTTAACAAACTCCAGATTCGTCGACGAAAATCAGAGAAACTTCGAGCAAGCGGTTTCAAAAAAAAGAACTAGAAACTGCAGCAAAATGATTTCGATGTTGCTAAAAATTTGGATCGACAAAAATCATCCAACTCAACCCCGTTAGATTTGACTATCAGATTCAAAAAGATATCGATATTAAAGTCCTCTAATCTTGAAAGAATCCTCATAAAAATGCGACCGATCGAACAAGTCTAATAATCCGCAAAAATCATGAACGAAGATTGAATAAAAATTAAAACGATCCTGTCACTTCGCCAGGGGGTTGAACCGACGCGAAACAAAATCGCCGCTAACTTCCCTCTAACAAGGGATTAAATAAACGAAAATGTAGGAGCGAAATGAGGGATGTAGAACGGCGAGTGAAAGAAAAAGAAAACGGTGCATCGTAGCGTCGATTTCGCGGGATAGTTTCGAGGCAGCGACGCTCGAGAGTTCTCGGCTGATCGAGTACAAGGTTGTCGAGGCGTCGCGGCGCGCCGGAACGGAGATGTCCTGTGACCGAGGCCTGCAATCGCAGGACATCCGCTTCGGGCGCGCGCGGCCGCCGTGATCCTTGCCGGCGAGAGATCGAGAATCGATCTCGATCGATCACCGCGAGATCCCGAGCGGGGCAAGCTTGCGGGACTGGTTCACGAGCAAGCGAGCGTCGCGCAGCGTACGTCTGCGCCCTGCTCGCAAATCGAGAGCCAGCCCCGTTCGCAAACCCTTTTATTCGCAGCAGTGAAAAAAGGGTCGATTCTATAATGAATTAGGCGAGCAAAAACTGGGAAATCGACGCTGCCGACGGTGAAATCAATGGGAACCTCGCGAAACTAGGGAAAACGACGACGAACCGCGCTATGGATCGGTCCTCACGATTTCGAACTCGTCTCGGCGAAAAGTCTGAAGGACTTCCGAAGTACGTCTGAAGGATTAGCTATGTAAACCGTCGTCTCGAGCATGATTTCGGACGTTACCTCCGCCCTTTTTCGTTTTTTTCTCCGGCTCTCTACCCCCGTAGTTTCTCGTGGCTCCTTCCCGGAACTTCGCTCTCGTGCAGATCTCGCGTATGAATCAATTAGCGAAGTCAATGAGCTAGAGACACTTTCATCGGCTACCTGAACACTCGAAGTTCACGCGAGCACTTGCGTTTCCAGCAGTTCGATTATTCTAAGCAGAGTCTCTTTGATGCGGTGGACACATTTTCCTTGGACGGAGCTGCTTTCAATTATACCTGGTGTCCCGTTTCAGAATCCACAGAACAAACACCGGTAATTTCATCCGAGAAGAATCGCTTAAAAATATGGAACAATATTTCCCCCCTGTCTACTTTCCTTTGTTACACGATTTAGACAGAAGCCGCTTTACAACTTGAAAACGTGCGAAATATAATTCCACGTTTTGTGATTATTCTTTCTCAAGTAATTACCAGCTTCTGAGTCTTTACAGGACACCCAGTATACAGCTGAATCACGTCCACCTCGTATTGACATTCAAGAAATTTACCTCGTCTGCCGAAATCAATGTTCGCAGTTATTGTTTAACGATTCGAATTACTATTAGTCACTGAAAGCTAGAGACGTCTCTGCAACAGAAGAACATCAGTAAAATATATATGTCACTATCGATCATGTCGAAGATTAGCCGGAGAAACGGCCGGCGCTCGAATTCGGGACGCTGCTGTCGAACGGTGTATAATAATTTTACGGGGACAACGAGGGCTCTTCAGGGTCCGTCGAAGGGACAAGAAACTCTCGCGAGAGCTGCACGAAGCCGGGATTAAAGGGTCGAACGGGATGCGCAATCGATATCGCGGCTCGAGCAGCGACTGCACGGTTCTTTCCTGGGACAAAACGAAAGAGGAAGAGCACGCGGCGCGGGTTAAACGGCCGGCAAAAAAAAAACTTAAGCTTCTGACGGCGATTCGAACGGAAACAACTCTTGAAAGGCCGATCGAAGCTCGCCGAATTTTCCCGATCGATAGCGCACGACCCGGAAACTAAAGAAAAACGTCGCGAATCGACGCGATCGTCACGCGAAAATCGACTGGGTGGATCGAAAATTAGAAACGATTCCGAATTCGTCTAGATTTGCATGTTTCTGAGCTGCGAAATGGATCCACTTTGCATTTGAAATATCAAATTACTGAGGTTACAGAACGAAATTCAAATTACGAGTGATATAAAACAAAATTTCCATTGGGAGAGACTGTTCCAGACGAAAATTTTACAGTGACATTAAAAAATAATGGTATTGCAAGCATAAGAATACGAAAATCCTTCCATTCACTGTCAAATTCGTCTGCCATCTTGCTCCAACTAACCGCAGCGTCTAGACGACAGCGCTGCGTGCCTCAAAGACATAATTTCCAATTGAAAAATTGATTCGTATCGATTCTCGATCCACGATCCAGTGAATTTCATTAGATCCAACGTCGATCGTTCGCGAATGATTCAAGGTATACCGAGGCGTATGTCTTGAGGTGTATGATTTTGTAATGTATGTGGGTGTCTCGTGTAATACACAGCTGTTTTGTATAAATAAATATATATATATATTTTTGTTGGTTGGTCTTGCAATATATAGAGAGAATATATATATATATATATTTATGGATATATATATATAAAGGCAAGGTCAAAGGTCAACGTACGTCTCGATCCATTACAACAACGTCATATAATATAATGTATAGATATATATATCTGGTTGAGAAGATGTGTAGTTATCATAGGTGGAATTAGTTACGAAACACCGAAACTGAGAGACTCACAAGCAGGAAGAGGAGGGTGTTTTCCTTCGTTTAGAGTTGACCGATCTCACGTTAACATTGCGCATCTGGTAGTCTGCAATGCAAAACACACTTTGGTAGGGTCAGGGACGGACGACGGCCTTTCGAGGTGACGAGAAACGAAAAGCAACGTTTGTATATTTTTTTGATATATATATTTTTCGGTCTATCGCGTACGTCGTGTTTACTTGGTCTTTTGCTTTTCCGTTTTGTTTTTTGCGACTGTTATTTAACCTCTACGTTTCCGTATGTATGGATATATATTTTTGCGAATATCTTCGACACACGAGCGTACGGTTTTTTTCCGTTGTTTTCGTTTCGAGTTCTCTTTATTTTCAAATGTTTTCGGTGTTTGTTATTTTTGGTTTCGTCGCCTGATGGTCGGCTCTCCACGCGTATTTCTCTCTCTCTGTTTCTCTCCTGCTCTCTGCGTCGATCGATCGTTTTATCTCTATCTCTCACGCTGTCGTATCTCTGTCTCTTAGGTGTCAGGGGCGGTTCGCGCTGCTACAGCCCCCCTATACCCCTACGAAAACGATTGTTCTGTCTTTTCCGCCTCGAAAAACCCTCTACCTCTCGGACGAGTTTGCACCCCCGTCGTCGCAAGCCGTCGTCTGTGTCTCGCCGTGGTCGGCGGGGGTGGGATCTACCCCCTTTCCGAAAAACAACCCTCGAATAATTTCTCCATACTCCCAATCGCCAATTTTCTAAACTCTCCTCACTCTCTCTCTCTCTCTCTCTCTCTAATCTAGTTCTTAGATTCTAGTTCCTCCTGCCAATTCTCTGATGGTCCTTTAAACCTAACGAGACGCTGTTCAAGGGGTAGATCGTCCCAAGGGGGTATTTTGCGACCCCCATCCCCGCAAACCTCTCAAATTTTGGGAATGCCGACGGTGACGAGCGGAGGATTCGCCCTGATATTCCTCGACGATGGAAAGCTCGTCCATCCGCTGCGGATAAACATGATCGATTAGGTTTCGATCGTCATGGAATATCGTCGACGAGGACGGGGACCCTCGTTCGTACACTGGCAAATGACTCGAAAGCTGTCGGCTGGCTGGAACCTGCTGCGGGACGTTTCTCTCGCGATTTTCGCAACGATCATCGTGATCTATGGATCTGTGAATGACTCGGCGGAGACCGAGAAAAGTGTGCCCGTTCTTTTAATTCGTAATTATCGTGTCGCCTTCAGCGAACCTTCGAATCGTCGTTCTTTAACTTCGCTAGGCTCTGCAGTCATTTTATGTAACAAACTAATAAACGAGTCCTTCTATTCTTCATTTGTCGTCACCGTTTTATTCCTGAATGATTTTTGCAAAAATTCTTCACTCCAATTTTATTCATTTTATTCCGTCTAGCTTTTGCTACATGCTCACAACCGAAAAGTGATTCGGTTGAACAGTCCAACTAGAAGACAAACGAATGCCTGGAAGACTGAATGATCAATCTTGAATTGTTAGATAATCTAGGAGCTACGATACCGATTTCGAAAAGTGAACACCGTATTTTTCGGACTTTATAAGATGTTACAAGCCGAGGGAGTCCTCGACTTCTCCTGCAGAGCCCAGCAGCTTCGAAAACGACGTCTTGCCGACTTTTCCAGGTGCTCCGCGCGACAATGACTGAAAAAATGACTGAAGCAATGACGGCTAAACGTGTCCAGGATCCCCGTTCTCCCGAGAGACTCGACAGTCGACCGGCAGAGGGAAACCGGAAGCGGGGACACCCGGAGGACGACGATCACCATATTTGAACCGATTGATCGTTTTTTTTTTGCTTTCTCTCGTTTTGTCCATCTGTTTCGTCTGTACTCTTTTTTCGATTCGTTCTTTTCGGTTCCGTTTTCTCTTCAGACTCGATCTTACGACAGGGTGCCGACTACTGAACAGAAGGTCCACTCTAAATTCGAAACGAAACGGACGGGGTGAGTTGGCGCGGGCAAAAGGACAGACGAGGGAGACTCTCTCGTGATTTTTATTTTTTCTCTATCTCTCTCTCTCTCTCTCTCTCTTGTACTCTTTGCTCGTCCGTGTCTCCATGCATGCGTATACAGACGCGTGCACACTTTTGATTTTGACTTCCGGCTCCTTTTCTCTGCCCTCTCTCCATCTCTGTTGTTTTTTTTTTTGGTTCTCGCCTGTAGAGGAACTCTCCCCTCGAAAAGAACGGAGGGGTGCGAACGCGGTCTCGAACGCCGTTCACGAAACGTCGGGCGCGACACAGCCCCGAGATCGAGAACAGACGATCCACAGGCAAGATCTTAACCCGCGTTCGCTTTCCCCCGTCGGTCCGCGATCCTCGCTGCCGCCGGGAGCCGATCCAGCACTCACTTCCGGCGGAAGTCCGGCGGAACCTCGGCGGAACCCGGAACTTCTCCCGAAATGCGTGAACTTCGAACATTTTTTGACCACGCTTGTACTCTGGACCTTCAAACTCAAATTTTTCTGGAAGACAGCTTGAATACGTTTAGTATGCTCGAAAATTTTCGGAAGCGTCCGTGCATGGGTAAACGATTTGAAAAATTGTCGAAGACGTCCAGGCACTGGCCTGTCGAATTTCTGCTGCGTTTTATACTAATCAATCGTCGTCGAGACTTTTTGCGAGATAGCTTGAGCATTCAGTTATGTGCACACCAAATTTTCAGAAGCATCCATGCATTGCTAATGGTTTCAAAGATTGTCCAAATCGAAGAGATCCGAAGTTCTTAATTTTGATTCGAAACATTTAATAATGTTGTGATATGTTGATGATATTATATTGATGATATCGATGATAATGTTGATACGAACGAACTTTTAATTAAACGCTATTTTCAAATTATCACAATATCTTTTTTCAACGTTTCGATCTTGTTTAAAATCACCTGGTACAAACATAATATTGATTGTTAATTTACAGACGCAATTCTTCTAATATTCTTGAGAATGATCTAAAGTATGATCGAAACAGATCGAAAAAAGATATTGTGATAATTTGCAAATAATGTTTAAGTAACAATTGATCGAACCAGTGCGCTGAAATCATTAAAAATAGCCTGGATCGTGAACATTTCAAAGACAAATTTAAGCTAAACAATCCACGTTCTCCGCTATCTCTGAACATAGAAATCTACGTTAGGATTCTTTAACAATATTGCCAACGTATTCTCAGCGTCTGTAACGTCGCAGCTCGTACAACAAGAATAAAACGGTGCGACGATTTTATATTATGCCTGGTTGCTATAAACGCGTGAAAAGCAGGCAAAGGCTTCGCGCAGTATAGAAAAATGTCTCCGAGCTATAATAGTCGTACATAAAATCAGAACGAAGGTTGCAAGACTCTTTAACATTTAGCTTGATCATAACTGCCATTTCCTTCGGCTCTGCAGAGAGCTCTATAAACGCTCCGATACGATCAGTATTTTATAGCGATCGCCGTAGGACAATCCCTGATACCATTAAAAAGCACGATAATAATTGGAAGCATCGAAGATATTTCATGTTCCGTCCGAATTTCCGTGTTGGCGCCGAGGTTCCAGATACCTGAAAAGAAGATTAGTTCCTGCAAGGGGACAAAGAGGCATATCGTTATCGTTATCGTGTCGCTCGGATCGTGAAACGTTCAAAATTTCATGTTCTACAACCAAATTCGTTTCGAACAGGGAACCGGTAAAAAGGGAACCGCGGGGATGCTCCACGTCACTCGCACGCATGTAATTTCCTCAATCGTATCCGATTTTCAAACGTATTTAACGAGGTAGAATATAACAAATCTAAAACGCGCGAGGTATTCAATTTAACTTTTAAGTTCCGCCCACATTCCCATCGGATCCAGTTACAAGATAAAATTATCAAGATAAAATCATTATCCGCGATGTATCTTATTTTCAGACGGTCCCGATTTTTTGAAATCGGAGATCTCATACGCCAGAAATTCCGGTTGAATATCGGCTCGGCAGACGCGACGAAGCTACGTGCAAATCGCTTATATTTCATTTGTTATCCGCAGTTTCCTAGGAACGTACAAGAACCAATGGAAATCATTTCATCAGCTCAGAGGATTAATTTAAAAATGTTTCTGAACGCCAATTCGTCAATAAAAATAGACTTTTCATTTAGAAATATCCAAGGACCGCCAGAAACAACTTGAACTCTGTATAATATTAATTTGGATACACATTTTTCTTGGACGCCAGATTGTCGATAAAAACAGAATTGCGGGCTTCAAATTTTAAACACAGTAAACAGCGCTATCTTCTATATCGAATTCAAATAGAAACGAATTAACCGTCTCCCGACATAAATCTAGGAATTTTCTAAATGATAAATTACAATGAAAACGAATTATTAAATCGATATTCGAATATATCGACTATTGTGTTAAATAGTAAATTGTACGGAAGGTAAAATTAATTCCCAACGCGTTGACAGTATTTAAAATAAAATTGATGCAACGTCAATGCTAGTATTATAGCACGTACTTAAATTGAAATATACAGTAATAAAATGTTTCGATTCATTACCGAAGATATATATTGGATGAACGTGCTAGTTTAAGGGGTTGAACAGACTTCGTAACGACTGTGAAGAGGATAAGAAGTATCCCCTAAATCGTCTTCAATTTTGCTAATTGACGTTTTCGAAGTTTGCGTCAAACAAGCCCCACCCATTATTAACGACAACTAACCCTACAAACCACTATTTTCAAACTTAATTTTCACCGACCCTATCTCGAGCTACATAACAAAGGCTCTACCGCCCCACGCTAACCCCTAAAAAGTCCAGCTCTCCAACGTCCGACAAGTCCAATCACTCGACATGCTCTAAACACCGAACATCCTCGAAAACAGGAGCTTCTGCCCCCGAACTCCGACATGCGCTCCCACTCGATCGACAAGCATCCGAAAAAAGACCGGAGAAACAGATCCGTACAGGGTGTAACTAACTAAAAGACTCCGGGACGCGTGATTATCCATGAAAAACGGGGTTGGGCACGGTCGCGAGAAGTCCAGCCGACAGGAACTCCGTATTCGATCCACCGCAGAGAGTCGATTACCTTTGACGGAACCACCTGTTCGACCTTTTCTCTTTTTTCGCGAGGCCCCGAATTCGCCCGCCCCGTGAAGAGCGGCAAAGTGGACGTCGAAGGCGGGTGATGGGACACAGAAAAAGTGAGCAAGAGAGAAAGAGAGCGGGAGAGAGACGGCAAAGGGTCAGATAGGGGGTGGTTGATCCGTCGCGGGGGGTACGTCGGGGGTGGGAAGAGAGCCGGGCGAATTTAAAAGTAATTTTGACGTCGGAAAGAGCGCCGCGAAAGGGTTTCCGACGGATCGTTACGGGCCTTTGATCGCGAATTAAAAGCTTGAAAGTCGACAGTTTAGCGATGCCACCTCTACAGCCCTCCTCCCTCTCCCCACCCCTCTCTCTCTCTCACCCCTTCTCACCCCTCTCGATCTACATATCTGCCAGCTCTTTCCCCGGCCACTTTCTTTTTTCCTCTGTCCCTCTCTCTATCTATCTATCCAGCTATACGTTCGTTCGTTCGTCCGGCTGTCTGTCTTTTCCTCTAGCTAGCCCGGACCTCGTCACTCCGACAACTCCTTTCTCTCTCTTTTTCACGTCCCTCTCTTGTCCCTCCTTCCGCGTGACGATGGACGGTTCGTTAACCTGTCTGCAGCGTTTATTGGCGCTGCCGATGTAAAAGAAGAGCTTACCAATAACATATTACTATTTCAATCCTAGTCGAGAGGATAAATCCTTTGCGCAACTCCCGCTCCTCCTACAACCCCCTCACCCTCTCTCTCTCTCTTTCTCTCTCCTCGTCCTGATACTCTTCATCCTACTCTTCGTCACATTCAGGGCCGATCTCTTTCTCCTTCTACCTCTACGTTTCGGCTGTCCGTCCGTCTGTCCGTCTGTCCGTCTGTCTTTCCAGACTCGGAAATGCCGTATTTTCGTTTCTCTCTGCTTTTTTCCTCTAACCCCCGTACCCCGTCCGACAGTCGCCAACCCCCCTGGACTTCCCTTATACGATTCAAACCCCGCTGCCAACTGCCTACCCCGACGACCAGGATATCTTTGGATCCTCGCGGAACGGTTTTCGGCGTTTAACGATTGCCGATTGATCTTCGCGTGTACTACCCTCCCACCCCATCCCCAATCACAGGGTACTCACTTTGGCGAACGTTGAACGCTTTTCTGTTTCGCGGGGGATGGCTTTGTGCGTCTGCTCGAACACTTGTGTCTGCTGTTCGAAGACACCGGTGGCTTTCCAATTTGTTTTTCGAATTATCATACTGCACGAGTAATTATAAATTGGTTGATGCTTAATCTGTGTTTGGGAGTAGAGTGTTTCTTTGACGCTCCGGGCTGATTCGTTAACGAATCAGCGTCGAGAGAACTCGTATCAGAGGACTAGATGAGACTATAATTACCGAATTAGTAATTATTTACTGTTTTGTTGCTATTACTTCACTGCTTTCTGGTGTTTTCAACATATATTACATTTTATATTAATTTACAGACGCAACTTTTCTCTTGAAAATGGTCCGGATCTGGATCGAAACGTCGAGAATTTTTTGAAATGCAAAATTGCTTGTTTTTAACAAAATATCGTGCTTTTAATGAGCTTATGTTAATTGAACGGTTCCCAAGAAATTTTGAGGAGTACTCGTTATCGTGGACGACGTTGCTATTTATAAAGATTGTTAACAAATCAGTGGATACCTTTTTAGAAACAGCGGAGTTAATTCATTCACTGGAAAGTAAAACAAACCGACCGAAATCCATTGATCATAGTGTGCATCGTAGTACGAACTGGAAGGAGATGCTACATACAGGAATCACTGGAAAGTACTCGAGTCTTCAAACTTTCTTCTCGGTCAATGTAGACAATCGTTAGTCGCGGAGGAAATTATTATTAAACGCCAACAAAAGTTATAAAGTTAACTCGGGAAAGTTAAACTCGGCGAGGAAACGAATCCGCCCCTTTCTGGACTGTGATAAAATGAACTCGGGAATCGTCGTTCCCGCACAATAATTGATATACTCTTCCCGAACGTGCTTAAAGGGTCCTGACATCGTTTTATAAACTGGAAACGCGTGGATGAGGATTTTTCGGACGTTTTCAAGACTTTGTATCGAACTAATTGTGTGGTGGTGTCGGCGCACAGGTTCGATCAATAATATAAAACAAGCAATTTTGCAATTAATAAACTCCCAAAGTTTCGATCCTATATTATTATTTTTAGTTATATTATTTTTCAAAATAATATAGCAAATATCACGATAACTATGCGAAATGTAGTGAAATATCAAGAGATGTTTTTTGTAGAAAATTAACTTTCCAACAATTTATGTCCTGTGACATTTTTTTATCAGCTGTGCAGTTTCCGAGTACATTTATATTTCGGTGAAGTTGCAGAAATGACGGTCGGAGGAACGTAAAGGCTCCAATCGCAACTGCTTATACGAGACTCAAGAAATGTCCATGTATTAAAACTCAATTTGCAGTGAATATTATTCACGTATTAGGTTAGGTTAGGATAGGTCAGGTAAAATCACTCCAAAAACACAAATTTAACCTTCAAAGTACAGGCTACGAGAATCGTAATCGTGCTAATTAAAAAATCCAAATCAACCCTCGAGCTCTCGGAGATCGGTTTCCACCCCATAACAAGGCGATCCTATCCCAGAACACGACACCAGCAAGAAACCTTCGCGATCCACGGTGTCCCATGGAGTATTCGTTGTAAAGACCGAATTAAACTCGGGAATTCCGTCTGGATTCCAGCATGTTGAGGCAACAAAACAGCGTCTCGGGGTTTGGCCCGGCTCGAAGAGTCACAATTCCATCGAAGAAAAAAGGCGAGGGTGGTGCACAGCCACCCTCGGCTGTTGCGGGGAAGGGGTCGGTGTAGCGGAACACGAAATGAAGAATCCGTTGAAAAACGTATGGAAGAAAAAGCGGCCGAGGGTGGAGGGTTGGGCGAGAGAGGGTTGGGCAACGAACGAGAAATCGAGAGAAAGAGAGATGGAGAAATGGAGGAAAACGAGGGAAACGTTTAGATAGGATACGTTCGATTTTGTCCAAATATGACGGTTCGATGTACACCAGCCAGAAGGGGGTTGGGTGGCCCGTGGGGGTGGCCCGAAAGGGTTGGGGGGTGGTCCACGGATTCGAAGGCCGGGCTTTTCTGGTCGAGAGTTTCGGCTCGAATATTGGAAAACGCCGAGTTCGAGTACAAGGGAGACTCGCGGAGGCTTCCCCCGATATATGCATATAAACACAATACCTACCCCCTGGCCGCTGGTTTTCGAGGGTGGTGCGCGACCAACCCCCCTCCCTTCCTACCGCACACACGTCCACAAACATCCGCGTGAGCATGTACGTGTTCACGTGCACGGCCACGAAACGCTCTTAATATGCCGTTCCACACATATTCGGGGAAACTAGTCAGGATATCTAGCGACGTGTATATTTTATATCCGGCACGGGGTGGGTTTCCACGGGGGTTGGGAGCACAGCGTCTAGCGGCACCGGGATATCTCGATCGACGTCGACTAATCCAAAAACCCTGCGCTCGCTCGTTCTCTACGGACTTTTATTAAGGCGATATTAAGCCATTATTCGATCCCGGTATTTCCTGCCTGGAATTTTGCTTTCGAAGGGCAGACCCCCGTCCCTTCGAGCTCCGATGCCTTCCCGGCTGCCTCCCGATCTGTTCCCCGGCGAAATTGCGAATTTTTTCCGCGGATTTTGTGTTCCGTCAAACTTCACCGAAGGAACTTCTTCGGCAATCCGTAGCTTCGGGATATTAATTAACGGATCATGCAGATTCGAGACTGTTTTATAGAGAATTTTTTAATCGACGATGCAAGATTATCTGGATCTGGCGATTCGTTTATGGTGAGGATTGTTGTAACCACATGTCTATGTAACTCGATTATTTTCTCCTTATTTTCAACCATAATAGTTTTGAAAATTGTATAATATATATATATAAAATATTTTTACAGACACCATTCAAATAAATCTTGAGAAAGATCCAAATTGGAATCGAAACGTCGATGATGATTATTTGATTATTTGCAAATTGCTTTTTATTTAATCAGTATTATTAACAACAAATACGATCGATATAAGAAACATATTTAACTGTATCATGTTGTGTACTAAGAGCTTCAACAATGAAGTCTAGATTAATAACGGAAAATTAATTTCTATGCAATTGCTGCTTTTTAGAATCGACTTCGGGAACGTTTGCGTCGCGTGAAGATCGACGGTCAATTGATAATTATCTCGTGGGGGGTGAGAACCACCCCTGTTTCTCGCAGTTCCACCCCCGACCCGTTTTCTTCTCGTATTTTTCACGCGGTTCTGTCTCAAATATATTATAAATGCACGGCCGGCAAGCAGCCGGGGCGAAACTGCCAACGGCAGGATTGATGGCTATCTAATTATGCGAATAAAAATACACCCTTCCGGGTAAGCGTGTGACAGCGTGCGCGCGCGCGTGTATGTGTGGGTGCGTTTCAGCGTGCACGTGCGCGACCACCGAAGTATAATTAAGCGTGCGCGCCGGCTCGGGTCCAGCCACAGGGAAATTCTCGAATTTTCCTGGCTGACTGACCGAAGTCGGAGTATCGGCGGATTAATTGACTCTTGGACGCTAATCGGGCCGAATCATCCCTTTCAGGGAACAATAGTCGAGCCCCTGGAGCTGGGGGAATTATTTGAAACGCGAGAACGTGAACACCGAAGGGTGCACGTGGCTCTGTACTTTATTTTATTGTGAAAGGAAGTCTTGACGATTTATAAAACGACTACTGTTCAGATGATGCGAGTAGTTTCTATCCCTTAACGCGTTTTTAAAATTATGGCACAGCCGCGGTGCAATATTGAAATTTTACAGAATTTTATGGAGGGAGACAATGAAAGCGAACACTAGAGAATCAGTGAAATTTCTATAAAATATTTTCCACCCTCGCCTCGCATTACCACAATTTCTCCATTTCTGCGAAACCGGTTGAGGTACTTCAACCCCTACATTTTTTTAATCGATCTGTCTATTTCTGAATAACTGAATTCCTTAATGCTTTTGTGGTGAAAACTTCGGTATTCCGTCCATAAAATCGCTCGCGTCATTAGCACATTTCTGGTCATTATCATAAACAATCAATTATCATCGTAAAGCAATTCACGGTGCAAATTGCTTTCGCGTGCACAGTGTGACCAAAAAAGCGATTTAAAATTGACGGACACTGGCGATATGGAAGAGCGAATCCCAGAGATTGACCAAAATGGAAAAACTACCCTCCAGCGATCAACAAGAATAATTTACAAAATGGAAGATTAACAAACAAAGAATTCAAAAAATGTAATGCACCCCCGAAAAACGCGTATAAAGGTTTCTAGAGCAAATTCACCAATCTATAACAACCCTAACATCCGCTGGTACACCCCCGCCAGATAATCTCAGCTGGGAAAAAGTTCAAATAATCGATTCGAGAGCATTAAGAAGCTTCCCGGAGTTGCCTCTCGTCGCGCATTTCACCCCCGTGGGCTGTAATTGGCCGAATTCACCCCGAAGACCGCGTCTGTCGAAGAGGCGGGCGTTCGGTTTGCTGCGTAGCAGATTTCAGGATCGGCCGCGGTTTGATGAATGGCCTCCGATCGCGGAGCCAGCTCGGCCCGTGATTAATATGCATTGAAAACGAGCGCCGGCTGACGTCGGCGGCCGTCTCGACCCGTCTGATCGCGATCCAACGAAAATCAAACCGCCCCGAATATTTCCTGGCCGCGGAATTCGGCGTCGAAAAAACTTTTTCGGAGTCCCAGTAACCTCTGCACCAAATCTCAACGTGAAGACATTCAGAAATTAGGCGGCAGAATATTCAAGAACATTCAAGAACGTGTGCGTTCAAGAATGGTCTGCGAGCTTTGCGCATTTATGGTAAAAATGGCAATAAACAAGAAGAATTTAAGAAAATACTCAACGTGAAGATATTTAGAAATTAGGCGGCAGAATATTCAAGAACAGTCAAGAACGTGTGCGTTCAAGAATGGTCTGCGAGCTTTAATCATTTATGGTAAAAATGGTAATAAACAAGAAGAATTTAAGAAAATACTCAACGCGAAGACATTCAGAAATTAGGCGGCAGAATATTCAAGAACATTCAAGAACGTGTGCGTTCAAGAATGGCCTGCGAGCTTTAAGCATTTATGGTAACAATGGTAAAAAACAAGAGGAATTTATATAAGTTATTATTATTATTCAGTTGAGTATATTTTAGTGTACGGAATTTTTGAGAAGAGTGCGAAGCTACATAGTTTGAAGGAGCAGGATACCATTCGATAGTTAATCGAGGCTCGCACAGCGGACTTCCGGTCCCCCGAGGAAGATCTAGGAAGATCTTATCCGAGGGTGTGGATCGGGCACGTCACAGGTACGCCGAGTATCCGGGTCATCGCAAGGAAAGTGAAACGTCGATAAATTCCGACTTCGAAAGGACCTTGGACTAGTGTCCCGCTTAACCTCCCAGAATCCTGGATCTACTGGAATTACCAGAATCTACAGATGCACGAGCACGTCCTACGATAAAGATTCCAAAATATTCAACCCGAAACGTTCCTCTTATTCTCCTGGAGAGACTGCGGATCTTTATGTGAAATAAAAAATGTTTGCGTTGATTGCAAGACGCAGCACAGTCTGGTATTTGATCGATCTACCTGGCCAAAAGTCAATTTCCTGGAACTAAACCCAGGTAAAAAATAACATGTTAGAACCGGGTAGTCCCCCGGACTAACCCCATTGTTCATAGCGTATAAAGTGTCTTTTTGAACGAATGTAAGCATAATTTAATAAAACATAATAAATGTAATCAGTTTCAAGCAATACAAAATTTTGGCCAGCTAAATCGGTCAAATACTCCTCCAATTATCTTATTCAGCTAAAGCTAACACACCGATGTCATTAAATCTTTTTAACGCGTCCACTGCTTTAAATTGTGCGTACTCATTTTTGTCATAAATCCATCAAATCCACAATCTCAAAGAAATCGATGATTCAAAGTAGCCTAACTTCTGGTTCTTCGGGTTAGGTCAAGAAACAGTTACAATGAAGATCCTACTTCTCAATTTCAACAGAGAGACAGCCAGTGGCGTATTACCCAATGGTCAACTTGGGCAAATGCCTGGGGCAAAACAAGCAATTTTGCAATTAATAAACTCCCAAATTCTACGTTTCTCTCATAAAAAATTTATAACTCGCAACTGGAGACAGCCTAGTGTTCGATCTTCCAAAAGTCAAGGTTTAAGGATTTCATGAAGCGGCACTTCGAAGAGGAAGTCGCCGGCAGAAAGTAGCCTAACTTCCACTTCTTTGGGGCCAGGGATATTTCTCCCTGTTCGATGCCCTCGACCACGTATCGAGTTCGTCTGGGTGAAGGGTTCGGAAGGGTAACATCGAGACGCGAAAGAGAGTTGTCGTCGTGGAGGAGGACTCCTAGCAGAGGCGGCATGGCAGCGCGCGGGTTTCCTCATTTGCGTGCGCTTCCGGTTTCGGTTACCCGGGGGCCCTTTCGATCGTTATTGAGTTACCGGTAACGTTATACAGGCACTTCCAGCCCGGTCGTCCGGCCCGTGGACGCGGGTGCACAAAAGAGGCGAATAATTGGCAAAGCGGACGCGACAAAGGACACCCGGTTAATTCGATCGCGGCGGACAATCGTGCACGCGTGCACGCGAGGCACGGCAGCACGCGTGCACGTTGCGTTTTCGAATTCGGCCCGTGTGAAATTCCTTAAACGAATTCACGGCTCGATGGGAATTCCTCGCTTTGAGGAGCACGTCTCTCCCCCCTCACTCTTGCCTTCTGTCTTTCTTTTATTATTATTATTATTTATTATAAACGGACTGGAGCCCTTTTACATAACTGTTAATAATAACAAAAAAAAGAAAAAATACAAGATTACTCGTCTAACAACAAAAAAGGGACATGCACAATCGATATGGTATTATAATATAATCTTGCGTAGTTGCATTTGAAAATTGAGTAGAATCAGTGAAAAAATCAATACGGTTATAAATATTGCATGATTTTGCAATAATGAGATTCATAGAATTAATTGATTCATAAGTAGATTTCGCTTTAAGTGTTTGAAAACCCGCTCTTGTTCTCAGTTCACATTCCGGTACATAAAAATTGATTTGCTCAAGTAGAGAGGAACAGTCAATATAATTATTAATTAAATTAAAAATAAAGCTCTGGGCGAATACTGTTCTTCAAGCAGATAATGTTTCAAGGTTCATTGCAGTTATTATTGCGGAGTAATCGTGATCAAAGAATGATATTGAATTATTTAGCTTAAATGAACAACTTTCTCTCTGCCTCTCTCTCTCTAGAATGATAAGTCTAGTATCGTTTCGGTAATCGTTAAGAGGGTAGGGTACGACGTACAACGTTTCGATATGACTATAATGCATGTTAAAAACGAGAACAATATGGTAGAAACAAATAAAACACTGCCGTACTTGCTATGAAAGAAAAAATTGCATTCAGAAAATTACAAGGGGAAATTACATTTGGAAAGTAAACAAAATTGCAAGTAAAATTGCTTGTTTTATGTTATTGATCGAACCTGTGCGCCGACACCACCACACAATTATTATAGAATGATGGAAACACGATTTTCCCTACCGTAAGTTGTAATGTTTTATAAATCAAAGTAGACAGTCTAACTTTCAAGAAAGAGCTCGAGTTTCCTGGTGAAAGAGGGTGGCACAATGTTCTATGCGTCGAAGTAGCAGGTACAGATTCTATGAAAAATGCAGACGCTTCTAGTCGGAAGGTATCGTAATTTTCTAAAAGGTTCTAGCAGGTTCGAATCGAAAAAATTCATCGATGAATCGACTCTGAGCGTGATGTATAATAGTCCGCGGAACGCATATCGACGAAGACGGGAGGCAGCTATTCTGACCGCAAAGTCAACGAAGAAAATACACGGCCGACCCGCTAAGGGTTAATTTCCCTGTAAAATCGAGGGGGTAGCCGCTTCCGCGAAGGAACAACTGACCCGTTTCATCAGAGGCATCGGTACGAAACAATTTTATCAGGGGCATCGGAACGGAACACGGGGAAAACGGCAGAGGGAAATGGTGTCCGTCGCCATTGCTGCAGCTGACTGTGCCGGCTGCACGTGTCGTACATGCGTGTAACGTCTCCCCACCCTTTCCAATCCCTCACCCATCCCATGTCGGAAAGAGAGAGGGAGGGAGAGAGAGAGAGAGACCCGCCGGTGAAAATTAATAAAGGTACAATTAATAAAAATTACACATTTTTCATCCATCGGCCGGGAGGGAAGGTTCCCCGGGCCGGCGAACGATCCTCCCCACAGGAACTAGTTTCAACCCCCAACCCTTCACCCCCAACCACCCTCAAACCACCTCCTGTTTCGCTCGTTTCCTCTTGTTCGCCTTTTTCGCGGCTGAGAATTTTCTTTCCGCTTCGATCGCGCGCGCGAAATGTATTAGCGAGATTATTCCGCGGAATTTCCAAGTTTGATTCGGTTCCCGGGTGGTTTTGCATTTTTTTATGGGCTGGAGGGGTTGCTTCTCGATTAGATAACGTCTTATGTAAGTAATGTATCTGGCAAACTGATGATCCAAAATTTATGTTTAGCGTGACCTGTGTCAATAATATTCCACTGAAACGGAATAATTAATAAACGATGTGTCACAGCGTAGCTTTATGCAAAATAACATTTTTTTCTAAATGTGATTGATAGGTTGAAAATAAGAACAGATTATTCGTGTACGCAGCAATAATTATAGTTTGCAGCATTGTTGTCAGTGGTCCACATTGTCAAGATTAGGTGGAGTCACATATCGAGTTAAATTCGTCAACTATAGACCTAAGGATCATGATCGATTTTCGATTTCGTACAAACACATATGAGCGTACTTAATACAGAGATTGGCCGTGGCGCAAAATTCGCTAAAAATTCTCAGGGTCCGTGGAAAATTTACGCGAGCCGAGCACGTGCGCTCTCTCCGCGCATTCCTAGATAGGAGCGCGGGGGTGGCACGAGTAAATTACAGAGCGAGTAATTACGTTGTCAGAATTTTATGCCCTCGGCTCGCCTCCCGAGAATGAGAGAGAGCCCCTCGAACAAACGATTCCCTGACAGCTGGAAAAATGCCTCCGTCGCGTAAATAATCCTCCGGAAGAACGAAAATTAACTCCACTTACGAACGGGGGAGTGCCTTTTGCAGCCCTTTCTGATGGGGTTGCGTTTCGAGACCCGGAAAATCCGTGGAGGTAATCACTGGTGAAATGTTTCACTTTCATTGTTGCGATCGTCAGAATTTCTTTGTTCTTTACAATTTCTTGGAAGAACGACATTTGTATTTATTGTATGTGTCTAATTCATACCAAATGTTTCTTTCCAAATAGAAATTAATCACGTTGGTGTTTAGAGAATTTAATTGAACAATTATTTTAATGCAAGGTCCCTTAAACTTTATCGAACATTATTTACCGAGTGATACTTGGATATAATCTACTTGAAATGAATCCGGGTTAAACAAAGGATTGAAACATTTTGCCTAAGGGGTTGCAACTTTTCCCAGAAGGGGTGAGTATCTTGGAAAGCATTAAAAGAGGTCACACTTAATTGATCTAATGGATACATCAGTATAATCCACGTAAAATGTAGAAATCTGCGATTCTCGGATTCCTCGTAACGGGTTGTAGAATGTGAGAATCATTTTCCCTAGGGGTTGTAATTTTCCGCAGAAGGTGCGAATATCTTGAAAACGGTCCAAGAAGATGGATTCTATTTGAATATGTACACTTAATGGCCAAGAAAGGGCCGAGTGACAAAATCTTGGATTCAAAGATCCCGGATTAAGGGTTGAAGAGGGTTGTAATATAGAATGCCGGAAGGACGGAAGGGCGGAGAACTTAGAGGGCGTTTAGCACTCGGTAAATCGACCGTGAAACGTGACCCGACAGGCTCGTTCCACCTTCCGTTTCGGTGCCATAACCTAGCGAAAACCACCCCTAAGATATTCCACCGAGTAAATATTCTACACCGCTACCAAACTGCTCCTGGAATTAACATTGGACTTCAATCTTCCCTTGAGAAACAATTAACACATTGCCTGGCAAACAGTTACTTAATCCTTGAATTAAAAATTCCTGATCGCTGTTATATTAAATAAATTAATGTCGGGAGACGTACCACAAATAACTACTTCCACTAATTTCCCAAAGAAACCCATCCCCAAGCCAACAAAACCGAACGAAGAACTCAACGACCAACACCAACACCCATCGCAGCCAAAAAAATAATTGTCCCCCAACCCTATCGGCGTCACGGAAAAACCCAATGGGTGTCCCAGCATCGACCGCACGGTAATAAACGAGTAAACAGAGGATTGTTAAAAACTGTCAGTAATCCGTTTCGATTAACACCGTTCCGGAGGTTCGATCACAACGACGCGAGGGGATAGGCAGGCAAGGGAGAGGGAGGATTGGGGTGGTATAGGTACGAGCCCCGAATCATTACTTTGTGTTCTTTTTTTTCGGCCGCGAGAAGAGAGAGCGAGCCCCTGTAACCCATTAACAAAGCCCCGGTATACCTGGCCGGATGGGGATTGATGAGCGATGAAAAAATAGGGTGGAAAAAAAGAGGAACACGTACGTCGTAGGCGGCCGACGAAAAAACCTGTACACCGTGCATAGTGGCGCGAGAGGCCGCCCCCTTGTCGCTGCCCCCCAACCCCCTTCCCGCCCCTTCGCACCCCCTGCCATACCGGTCGAAGGGGCGTCCAGCTTTTTCTATCGCGGTGAAAAATTTAATTACAAAAAAGTTTTGGCATTCCGTCAGTTTGGTTTAGTCGCAATATATCGCTCGAACTCCAGAACTCTCCGCCCCTCGCGCTCTCTCTCTCCCAGTCTCTCTCTCCATTTCACCCTCTCGTAGGGGGTGATGCTCTCTCTTTCAAGCGAAGAGCGCGCGAGAGCTCTATACCAGGCCCGGTATCTGTGGTTTATTCGAGCCTCCGCCTCGAACCGCACCACCCCCAATCCCCTATATCCCCTCAGCCCACCCCCGCAAAGCTCATCCCCCGGACTGGTGGTGGCCGGCCACTTTTTTATAAAGCGTTCTATAATATTTTATTAATAATACGCTCTCCGGAATACCGGCGGAGTTTCGAAGGCTGCGGTGCTCTCGGCCACCCAACCACCTCCCTCCCCGGCCCTTTAACTCGATCCCACCCCACACCCCGTCGGACAGGGTTGTAACCGAGTGGGGGCGGGGTAATTGTAAGCCGCGATCGAGGAATCGATGAGCCAGCGCCTCCAGGGATCGCCCGGCCCCAGGAGGAACGCGCAATTTTTACCCCGGGAATTTTTCATTCCGGATTTTTAGCCCCGAAGATGAACGCCGCGCGATCGACTGTCCCGCGCGATTATGGCACTCAGTGCGCCCGGGAGAAGTAGAACTGTGCTGGACAGCGAGATCGGTTAGGGGTTGGTTACAAAGTCTGCCAGAACACGGAACCTATTAAATATTGAAAATAAATTTCGTACTAGTGATTGTCAAAATACTTGCCCCCGGAGAACCCCTAAAGGTTTGTATGGAAAATCATTTCCCAACAGTCGGTATACAACAAAAGGCTGTCGTGCGATCCAAAGACGCAAATATCGCAAGTCAGAATTGTTTCGGAAACCCCCCAAAGAGTGAAAAGAGAAAGGGGTGAGTTTTTGGGGAGGGTGGCGCGAGTGTTCGGTTCGCGAGGGCGCGGGAACGTTCGAAACGGTTCCGGTTCTGTCCGGAGCGGGTGGGTCTCGGCTCGGTTCGGCTCGACTCGGCGCGGGCTTATCTGGAAAATTATTTGCGGTGGGGCGTCGTTCGATGGCCCTCGAAGAAGAGCTAACGAACGAACGAAAGCCCGGGCCGAAAAGTCAAATAAGCAAAAAATGAAAGCCGGACCCGATCGATAACGTGGCTATACATTGATAGCCAGGGGATATGAGCGGGAATATCGGGCGACCAGCCGTTCTGGGGGTTGTGGAGGAGCAGGGGATGGCTCAAGGGTGGACCAGCGAAGAGAGAGAGAAAGAACGAGAGAAGAAGAGCGAAAAAGAGAGCGGATAAAGAGGGAGAGATAGGTAGCCGGCTAACGGAGACCAAGTCCGGCGTCACTGAATTCTTTTTCGTGGGGGATGAAATAACCGGCCAATTAGCGATCTTATTGAAAATTTGTCAAGTTCCGCCGGAGAAGACTTTCCCCGGGCGTCCATTCGAGCCCCGTCGAAGTTGCGACCAAGGAAGAAATTATTTCTGCTCGTTCCCCACCCTCGCGCCACCCCCAGCCCCTCCTCCTCGCCTCCCTTTTCATCCGGGGCGAAATTATATTCGTGTGATATTTTCCTTTTTCCAACTAGCTCCCCCTCCTCCTGCCGTCTCTTTTCATTCCGCGTTTCGTTCTCTCTCAGTTCCAACCCCCTTCATTCGCTTCTCGCGAAATCCTATCGCCGGGTACTATCTCCCGATGACCGAACCATATTCCAAGGGGATCCCTTTGAACCTGTAACCCCGCCACGCTCGCCTCCTCCTCCTCCTAACTACCCCCTATCCAAGGTTCTGACGAACTTCCCAACTTTTTTTCAACTATTCGAGGGTCCATTTGAGAGCACGTCCTCTGTTTTCGAGATGTTTTCGTCTTGTTTTATAGCGGGGGTGCGGAGGAAAGAGTAGTAGTCGACAGGGGAAGCTGTGAGGTAGAAGGTAATTAAGGTCAACGGTGAGACGATATATATCTGTCGATTGTGTACGAAAGAATGTTCAGTACGTTTAGATTCTTAGTTTCTGTGGTTTATAGTGGGAAGGGGTTGAAGGAACTGAGTGGGTACTTGATTAGAGGGTTGCTGGGGATGTGGGATGATTATAGTCGTTGATTGATGGTTGGGGGTTGCAAAGGATACGAAATTAATGCTAAAAAAAATGTTCAATTGTATGAGACTCTTTTCCTCAGACAGTTGTGCCCCTCTCTCTCTCTTTCAAAATGGACGTAGTTGAAAACTAAATATCCAGCTGATGAATTGCAGGGTGTGAAAAATAATAATTAGATACAGACGACACTAGACATCGATATCCTTCACAGTGGCCCCCGTCATTATCTCCATTTTCCAGGTAAGAGTATCACAAACGAATGACTGTACAATGAGGGGTGGAAGGTAGGCAGAGAATTGCAAAAGAAATCTGAACACAGTCGCGCCAATAAATATCCGCACAGTTCCGCGAGCATGGATGAAGCACATTTCTTTCTATTTGTCTTCTCCGGCGAACTAAGTGGCGGAATGGAGGGTTTAGACGTCGATGGGGGTTGGAAAAGGAGATACAAGGGTGGGAGGAACGTTTCTCCCGTGGGTCCGCGGAACGGAAAGTTGTGGGAGGTCTGAACCTGATTTTCCATACGCGTAATTTCCGGGTTCCACGGCATAATTGCGTTAGCCGGGGCGCCGCGACAGAAATTAGAATGCAAACCGCAAGGTCGGTCGAATTGTGTTTATGGACGACGCACGGTTCTCTGTCTCTCTCTCTCGCTCTCTCTCGCCGTCGATGCAAATCGATTGCAGTCGTCCGCGAGATACACGGCGGACCTGAGGCACGCCTGGAAATCCGTCGAGAAACGCGAAAACTCGAAATTGCACTCACACGCGTCACGCGCGAGGTGCGAGGGTTGGGACTCACCCCCTATGCTTCGAGAAAAACAGGGGTGAGTGTCTCGTGGTGACTTGTTAGCGAAAAGTGTAAGGATCCGCAGATCCGCTGCGAAATTCCTCAAGTAAACGAGGATAAAGTGCAGTTTCGAGGGAGGGAAAAACAAAAAGTGACACACGAGCCCCTTTGAAGGGAGCACACGCCGGGGGTTGAAGTGCAGCGAAGAAGACACCTTTCCCTTTCTCTAATAAGCATATCGAATGCTCGGGGAACGGTGAAAGGGTGCAACGCATCCCTACGAAGCCTCGCTCCACGGGGGTTTGATCGCTCCACGATGAGGGAGACAATGAAATCGCGACCAAGCCGCTCGTCACGTCGTTTATTGTTCGCCAAGAAAACCCTGGACAAGAGAAACCTACCCTCCGCGGTCCATGACCCACCACCGATATAGAAAGCCAGATTTATATATCCTTAGACAACGAATCTAGAAAAAGCTGTTTCCTCGACTGTTTCACTGGAAAAACCACCCCCTCGAGTGCAGGAGATTAAGAAAACGAGTAGATGCTGAGAATTTTAAAGGTTGGTGTTTTGAATCTTTTGAAACTTGTGATGAGATTGCCGAGGACGGTTTCTTAGGTGAATTTGAAACCGCCCCCTGGGGGGTGGGTAGGATTTTAGAATGGCTGAGGAAATGTAATTTTAAGCGAAGCTGTTGTGAGTATTTATAGAACGAGGTTCAGAAGGAGACTCTCATCGGCAACGCGTCCTCACAAATTTGCTCTCTCGTTACCCAACAGCTCTAACATCCCCAAACCACTATCTCGGCATGCAGACCCCGTGGTCCGCGAACACAGCTAATCAGGTCTGCAGCCCTCGCACCCGTTTCGCGTCCCTTCTTCATCAAACGCGTTCTCTACCTCATGCACCGCAACAGCGATCGTCGAGCGTTGCAACGCTAGTGAGATTCAGATACCTGGAAAATTTGCATCGTTATCAGGCTCTCTGTTTCTCTTTTCCCCAATCCTTTTCTGGGCTCTCTCCGCCCCTTTTCGTACCTCTTTCTTCCCCTACGGTGATCCCCCCGCGGGACCAGGGTGGTTCGACTACTACTTTTCCCGGTGTCTCGCTTTTCCACCCACCCTCGATCATCCCCCTTCGTCCACCCACTCCCTCTCCCGCCGTTAAAGGGGTGGAATCGGGGGTTCGGTGTGCCGTTACAAGCATCGACGTATTGCCGGCCGTCGCGGAATGTATATTTTTTGACGAGTTTTCAGAGCCGGCGGGGGTGGCAGCCCTCCGCCGATTGACAGACCGCGTCGGATGGGAACGGGGACAAGGATGGAGAGAGTCGATGGCCAGCTGGAGAAAAGAGAAAGAGGACGGGAAGAGAGGAGGAGGAGGGAGGAGGAAGCGGAGGGGGAGAGGGAAGTAGAGGTGCAGTGAATGCGCGCCTCGTCGAAAGAAAAAGAGGGCTCGGAATAGCGGCCGCTCTCTCCTAGGGGAGGGGAGGGGGAGTTCTGCGGGGGTGGGTGGCAGAGAGTACAGCGAAACCGGTCGCTGGGGGTGTGTGGGAGGGTTGGAGAGCGTTGCCGGGAGGATGAGAAGCCGGAGGAGGAGGTGCAAGAGGAGGAAGAGGCCAGGGAGGAAGCCGGAGAGCCGTGGGAAGGGTGGCGACAAGAGAGAAACGGAGAAAGGCGAGGCAGAAACAGAGAGTAACGGACAGAGACAGACACCGGGGCGCTCGAGGGAGTGATCGGGGGTGAGACGAGTCGGTAAGTGAGGGTGCAGGGGCGAGAGGGGCATAGAAAGAGGCCATAGATAGAAGCACGCGAGCAACGAGCGAGAGAGAGCGAGAGGGATGAATAACTGGGAAAGAGGGGTTGGAAAGAGAGACGAGGAACCACGAGAGAGAGAGCGAGAGAGAAAGGGGTGAACGAGAGAGGAGAAAGAGAGGATAAGGCTGTCTTTCTCGCGTGCAGACCACCTCCGTCGTTCTATTCCTCCTCCTCTTTCTGAGCGAGCTCGCCTCACCGTCAGCCTCGACCAACCACCCTCACCCTCTCGTATCCACCCGCGAACTGAGGACAAAAATCAATATGAACGTGTAGCCATTTCTCTTTAATCTACCGCTTACTGGCTAGGAACCGAACCGAACTGCGTCGAACCAGAACCGGACTGGTCGCTCCGCGGCTTTCTCTCTTTCCTTCTTCACCACCCCCTTCTGCCGTCCCCTTCATCTCCGCGTTTTCATCCTTCTCTGTCTCTCTCTCTCTCATTTTTCCTCCTCTCCCCCTCACCCCCTCTCGCTTTTTTCCTCCTGTATTTCCCTTTTTCTTTCGCCGACCACCCACCGATACCTCCCGATCGCCAGAGCCCGCGACGTCGATCTGGCCGTTTTTGAAATTAGTACCAGCCGGCGATCTTCTAATACTGCCAACAATTATTCGATCACACAAATCAACTGTCATTTAAATTATTCAAATTTCCAATGTGAAAAATATTCCCGTTATAGACAAAGCGAAATACAATGTTGGAATTTCAAAGAATGATAACAGAGATTATACTCTCTGCTCGGGAGAATTTGTTGGCTGCCGAACCAATGTAAATTTCACCGAGCACTACGGTGTGACTTCTTGAAATGATTATTTACTGGAAGGTAATCGAGATTCTTCTGCACACAGCTCGGCCATTAAAAAGTCTTGACTTAAAATTATCTAAAACTATTTTTAATTTTCTATCATAAAATAACGTATGAACTGGTTAATGCGAAAGTAGCATAATTCAATATTTGTCTGCTTAATTGTCGTTAAATGAAACAATTGTGATATAATATTAAATTAGTTTGCAAAAATTTTTCGATAGTATTGTGTGATATAGAACTTAATTTCTCATTAAACAATAATTAATTGCTTTGGCTGGGACCACTTTTGCACGAGACCGCTCATATGTAGTGGTAAGGTAACCATTTTACATTGACTTTAACGCAGTACGAATTGTTCATTTTTACTCTGAAACCTTTCAGTTAAATCGTAGGGCAAAGTGTTAACAGACTTCCGATAGGAAAAGTGCACGTTCGTTCACGAAGTCCACGGAATTTTTGGTGATTACCGTCGAATAGGAGAGGAAAGGGTTGGATCTACCCCTCTGAAGGATTTTTCTTTGGTCGAACGTTTCTGGTCGACTCCCGTAGCTATAGGTGACGATTCCCTCCTTCCGAGCGTCCTCCGCCTCTCTTCTATTTTGCTCTCGTTTCTTCCGCGCTTCACGTGCACGCACACATTTGTAAAACCATCCCCGATTGGTCGACGGACCGACGCACACGTGAGAAATCGAAGGATGACGATAACGGGCCGAACCTGGGTGACTGACCCTCCGACGTGGGAATTTTTTTTTCGCGAGACGTGAATTCAGGGGTGGTTTCTCGGAAAGGGTGAAGAAAGACCTACCCCTAGATATTTTTCTGCGGATCTCGATGTTCGCATTACTTGAATGCGTTGTTTTATAATTGTTGGTTCGATTTTGATTAAAATGTGATTTTGTGAGCGAATAGGGGATGAATTATTTACATTAAGAATTCCATGAACGAGCAAAAGGGATGAAAAGTGTGAAAATGCTATAAATACCTCTCATTCTAAAAAAAACGATTAAAAACTATTTGCCACAAGGAATAGGAAATGTGACGAACATTATAATAATTATTAATGAAATATTGAACCCGACGAATTCGTTAACAAATAATCTCCGACATGAATTCTTTTAAATAAATCGTCAATGGTGATCGTCAAGAGGGATCCACTGGCATAAGAAGCTCGCCAGGGTTCGTCTCGGGGGCAAAGGTCATCAATCTTAATTCTTACCCCAGTTTCGACAAACCACCGCCCTCGAATCTGAAAAGCCTCGGAGTCGAGGGGGCGGTGGAAACAGTCGTCGCTTAAATACCAACGATTCCCTAATTAACCGGAGCAAATTAATTTCGTAATTCGATGCTCGGAGGGTTGCTGTTAGGGGTTGCACCCCTCTGTAACAGATTCCTCTGCGGATAAATCCTCATCGGTACAATCACGGGGATCTACACTCGCCTCCCGATACCGTGGAACGAGATTTCAATTGCTACATCCACCCTCAAAAAGTACTTCCCAACTATCTCATCAACTCGTGCAGTTATAGAATCTTTGCATAATTTTCCTCTCACAATATTTTTACTAAGAGAAAATATTCCCAGTTGACAGAATAAATTTCCTATACCAACCCTTAAAAAGTACTTCCCACCTATCTTTTCAACTCGTGCAGTTATAGAATCTTTGCATAATTTTCCTCTCACAATATTTTGACTACGAGAAAATATTCCCAGTTGACAGAATAAATTTCCTATAGCAACCCCCAAAAACTAATTCCCAACTGTCTTGTCAACTTGTGCAGTTATCGAATCTTGGAATAATTTTCTGCTCACAATATTTTTACTACGAGCAAATATTCCCAATTGGCGGAATAAATTTGCTATACCAACCCTTAAAAAGCACTTCCCAACTATCTTATCAACTCGTGCAGTTATAGAATCTTTGAATAATTTTCTGCTCGCAATATTTTTACTACAAGCAAATATTTCCAGTTGACAGAATAAATTTCCTATACCAACCCCCAAAAACTAATTCCCAACTGTCTTGTCAACTCATGCAGTTATAGAATCTTTGCATAATTTTCCTCTCACAATATTTTTACTACGAGAAAATATTTCCAGTTGACAGAATAAATTTCCTATACCAACCCCCAAAAACTAATTCCCAACTGTCTTGTCAACTCATGCAGTTATAGAATCTTTGCATAATTTTCCTCTCACAATATTTTTACTACGAGAAAATATTTCCAGTTGACAGAATAAATTTCCTATACCAACCCCCAAAAACTAATTCCCAACTGTCTTGTCAACTCATGCAGTTATAGAATCTTTGCATAATTTTCCTCTCACAATATTTTTACTAAGAGAAAATATTCCCAGTTGACAGAATAAATTTCCTATACCAACCCTTAAAAAGTACTTCCCACCTATCTTTTCAACTCGTGCAGTTATAGAATCTTTGCATAATTTTCCTCTCACAATATTTTGACTACGAGAAAATATTCCCAGTTGACAGAATAAATTTCCTATAGCAACCCCCAAAAACTAATTCCCAACTGTCTTGTCAACTTGTGCAGTTATCGAATCTTGGAATAATTTTCTGCTCACAATATTTTTACTACGAGCAAATATTCCCAATTGGCGGAATAAATTTGCTATACCAACCCTTAAAAAGCACTTCCCAACTATCTTATCAACTCGTGCAGTTATAGAATCTTTGAATAATTTTCTGCTCGCAATATTTTTACTACAAGCAAATATTTCCAGTTGACAGAATAAATTTCCTATACCAACCCCCAAAAACTAATTCCCAACTGTCTTGTCAACTCATGCAGTTATAGAATCTTTGCATAATTTTCCTCTCACAATATTTTTACTACGAGAAAATATTTCCAGTTGACAGAATAAATTTCCTATACCAACCCCCAAAAACTAATTCCCAACTGTCTTGTCAACTCATGCAGTTATAGAATCTTTGCATAATTTTCCTCTCACAATATTTTTACTAAGAGAAAATATTCCCAGTTGACAGAATAAATTTCCTATACCAACCCTTAAAAAGTACTTCCCACCTATCTTTTCAACTCGTGCAGTTATAGAATCTTTGCATAATTTTCCTCTCACAATATTTTGACTACGAGAAAATATTCCCAGTTGACAGAATAAATTTCCTATAGCAACCCCCAAAAACTAATTCCCACCTATCTTTTCAACTCGTGCAGTTATAGAATCTTTGCATAATTTTCCTCTCACAATATTTTGACTACGAGAAAATATTCCCAGTTGACAGAATAAATTTCCTATAGCAACCCCCAAAAACTAATTCCCAACTGTCTTGTCAACTTGTGCAGTTATCGAATCTTGGAATAATTTTCTGCTCACAATATTTTTACTACGAGCAAATATTCCCAATTGGCGGAATAAATTTGCTATACCAACCCTTAAAAAGCACTTCCCAACTATCTTATCAACTCGTGCAGTTATAGAATCTTTGAATAATTTTCTGCTCGCAATATTTTTACTACAAGCAAATATTTCCAGTTGACAGAATAAATTTCCTATACCAACCCCCAAAAACTAATTCCCAACTGTCTTGTCAACTCATGCAGTTATAGAATCTTTGCATAATTTTCCTCTCACAATATTTTTACTACGAGAAAATATTTCCAGTTGACAGAATAAATTTCCTATACCAACCCCCAAAAACTAATTCCCAACTGTCTTGTCAACTCATGCAGTTATAGAATCTTTGCATAATTTTCCTCTCACAATATTTTTACTACGAGCAAATATTCCCAATTGGCGGAATAAATTTGCTATACCAACCCTTAAAAAGCACTTCCCAACTATCTTATCAACTCGTGCAGTTATAGAATCTTTGCATAATTTTCTGCTCGCAATATTTTTACTACAAGCAAATATTTCCAGTTGACAGAATAAATTTCCTATACCAACCCCCAAAAACTAATTCCCAACTGTCTTGTCAACTCATGCAGTTATAGAATCTTTGCATAATTTTCCTCTCACAATATTTTTACTACGAGAAAATATTTCCAGTTGACAGAATAAATTTCCTATACCAACCCCCAAAAACTAATTCCCAACTGTCTTGTCAACTCATGCAGTTATAGAATCTTTGCATAATTTTCCTCTCACAATATTTTTACTAAGAGAAAATATTCCCAGTTGACAGAATAAATTTCCTATACCAACCCTTAAAAAGTACTTCCCACCTATCTTTTCAACTCGTGCAGTTATAGAATCTTTGCATAATTTTCCTCTCACAATATTTTGACTACGAGAAAATATTCCCAGTTGACAGAATAAATTTCCTATAGCAACCCCCAAAAACTAATTCCCACCTATCTTTTCAACTCGTGCAGTTATAGAATCTTTGCATAATTTTCCTCTCACAATATTTTGACTACGAGAAAATATTCCCAGTTGACAGAATAAATTTCCTATAGCAACCCCCAAAAACTAATTCCCAACTGTCTTGTCAACTTGTGCAGTTATCGAATCTTGGAATAATTTTCTGCTCACAATATTTTTACTACGAGCAAATATTCCCAATTGGCGGAATAAATTTGCTATACCAACCCTTAAAAAGCACTTCCCAACTATCTTATCAACTCGTGCAGTTATAGAATCTTTGAATAATTTTCTGCTCGCAATATTTTTACTACAAGCAAATATTTCCAGTTGACAGAATAAATTTCCTATACCAACCCCCAAAAACTAATTCCCAACTGTCTTGTCAACTCATGCAGTTATAGAATCTTTGCATAATTTTCCTCTCACAATATTTTTACTACGAGAAAATATTTCCAGTTGACAGAATAAATTTCCTATACCAACCCCCAAAAACTAATTCCCAACTGTCTTGTCAACTCATGCAGTTATAGAATCTTTGCATAATTTTCCTCTCACAATATTTTTACTAAGAGAAAATATTCCCAGTTGACAGAATAAATTTCCTATACCAACCCTTAAAAAGTACTTCCCACCTATCTTTTCAACTCGTGCAGTTATAGAATCTTTGCATAATTTTCCTCTCACAATATTTTGACTACGAGAAAATATTCCCAGTTGACAGAATAAATTTCCTATAGCAACCCCCAAAAACTAATTCCCAACTGTCTTGTCAACTTGTGCAGTTATCGAATCTTGGAATAATTTTCTGCTCACAATATTTTTACTACGAGCAAATATTCCCAATTGGCGGAATAAATTTGCTATACCAACCCTTAAAAAGCACTTCCCAACTATCTTATCAACTCGTGCAGTTATAGAATCTTTGAATAATTTTCTGCTCGCAATATTTTTACTACAAGCAAATATTTCCAGTTGACAGAATAAATTTCCTATACCAACCCCCAAAAACTAATTCCCAACTGTCTTGTCAACTCATGCAGTTATAGAATCTTTGCATAATTTTCCTCTCACAATATTTTTACTACGAGAAAATATTTCCAGTTGACAGAATAAATTTCCTATACCAACCCCCAAAAACTAATTCCCAACTGTCTTGTCAACTCATGCAGTTATAGAATCTTTGCATAATTTTCCTCTCACAATATTTTTACTACGAGAAAATATTCCCAGTTGGCAGAATAAATTTCCTATACCAACCCTTAAAAAGTACTTCCCAACTATCTTATCAACTCGTGCAGTTATAGAATCTTTGCATAATTTTCCGCTCACAATATTTCTACTAACAGAACATATTCCCAGTTGGCAGAATAAATTTGTCTCTCGTCACAATTTTCACAAAATGAGCTATGAAAACTTTGCCAATTTTCAAGATCAATTTGTTGCTAGGAAAATAAGAAACAATTAAAACTGTATAAAAAATTGTTCCGTATGACAGAAAGGTAGCTGAAGAAGTTATAACACGTAGGGCGTACCATCGCTTTGAAAGAAATTCATGGAAATTGATTAATTGTTCAGCGTGTACAAGAGACAGGCGCCTTAATTCTCTTAGGTTCTAGCTGTTTAACATTTTTAAAGTGAACGTGGCCATTGTAGTCCGGAGATCGGGGAAATCGCGAAGAAAGCACGGCCGTGCGACGGCCCCTGCTGGAAGGAAATGGGAAAAGAACGGGAAAAGTGGGTCGCGATCGAAGTGAGTGCGGAGGACGAAGCGCGAGCCGACCCCGAAACGTCGCGGTTAATCAGATTACCAGCTAATTACTCGTTACGGCGTTAAACTTATCATTGGATTTATGCGACGGTGACGCGGTCAAAGCGGCGGTGCCTGAATATTTAACAATAGCAGTCGCGGCTCGGTGGCGGCGGCTAGCCGTCGCGACTCGTCGATATCGATTCCCGAACCTGGTCGATACTCGCCGATTCCGATCATCTCGCTGTCATTTCACGATTAAATAACAACGCGATTAAATAGCAAAATTTCCCGCCGATTTTCGGAACGGCGAAAATGTCTGGCCGCCGCGCCGCCGCGTTCTGAATTTTAATCCCGCACCTGATGCATCATTCAGGGGAAAAAAGAACTATGGTCTCGCGCCTGACAGCTCGTACTACCACGTATCGATCAGCTTTTCAACATTTGATGCCATTCAAGACTCTTAGAACCGTCTGCGAAGCTACTTTCTTCTTATTAACCCATTTGCATCGCAACGAAAAATAGAAAATAATCGCCGTGTCTGTAGATCTTTACGGTACTTTATTCATAACTAGACTTCTTCTATCAATCAACTTATTCCGCTAGAACTAATACACTGACGTCCTTAAATCTTTTAGCTCTTCGCGATCGAAGATGTTTCAACTCGAAAGTGAAACATTTGTGTGCGATTGTTTTCATTTAATGTGTGTAGAAATTTGTTAGATATCTACATATTTAGATTCTATATTCCGTTTTGTCGATCGTAGATATTTAATAGAAATTGCGTGATGATTTCGGCGCAGAGGTTCGATTAATTCTAAAACAAGCAATTTAGAAAATTCTCGACGTTTCGTTCCTGATATGAATCATTTTATTGAACCAGGAGAAAAGTTGCGTCCGTAAAATAATATATACTGTAATGTATGTTAAACACAGTGGGATAATAGCCAACGATTTAAAAATATGAATAATATTGTGAATAATGGTACAGCAATTTGTTGTATGTCCACTGCTTTAAATTCTATGCACCTTTTTCTCTCATGAACTCCACTAATTATCGAAAAACAAAATTGCGGTGTTTTCAAAAAATTGAAATGGTGAGATGCCACGAGAAATTGCACAGAGGTGTAAAAAGTGTAGGTGAACGGCCATTAACGCGCGGAATAAGACCCGGGCGACGAATTGCGAATCACTGTCAGCGTTATTTCTAATTATCCTGGTAATTAGGAGGCTCGAATCCTGGGATTTTGTTGGACGGTGACGCGGGTTGACGGTCTCGAGTGACGTCGGACGCCGATTTGACGAGTCCGCGCCGCGAAATTCCTGGTGGAATCGATTTCACTGGTGCCTGGACCACGCCGACGGCAGAACTGATTTTTCCTCATTTAATTAACCATTAGTCTCGCGGCCGGCGCCCATTCATCCACCAAAAAGTATTCACCGAACATCACGATTATGCCGAACCTTACGCAAATTTTTCGAACCGGCGAAAAATCGACTCCTGGTATCGAACTCTATACCACAATATATTCGATTACGCTAAAAAAAATTAACAATGTCTAACTGGCATTGAATCTACAGTTTTACAGTCCATTGATACATTTATAGGAACGCACAAATTGTTATAATCCACCATGTTTCATTCCCTAGTACCATCTCCCCAACCATCCCTTTCCCCAAGTTTTGTTTACCTCATACGTAATATAACTAATTAAAAATGAAGTAAAAAGATTCCAACGGCTTCAATCTTCGTATTCAATTTTTTGTTAAATTGTTCATGAACCTACAAACTTGCAACGGCGTAATTAAAATTGTCACGATGGTGGATGATTCTCCAGCTATTTTCGCACAAGTTGCAATCCTGGCGAGCCGCTTTCGCAATATTTCACGGTGTTAATTGAATACTAAATGGAACCCATAGTCGAACACCTTGGATCGTCTGGTTTCCCATTGGCTATGCCAAATATATCGGCGAGCGGCGTTCTAAGTGGAAGTAGAACGAGTCGATATGGGTCAGACCATAATCCGCGTCACACTATCGCGATTTCGATAACTGGTGCGCGACAAGATAAGTTGATTCTTGTTAGCCGGGCCGCTGTTAATCTGCGCTCGGGAAATGATCAAGCGATTCATCAGCTTTCGTTAATAGGCGGTCCATTAACAGAGACCACGGTTTTTTTAATCAATTTAAACAACTTTCATCCCGGGAAACATCGACCGGAAAGATATTTCGACTCGCGATATCAAATATTTACTAGCAGCCGCTGACTCTCGCGCCCGTCCATTTATTTAATCGAAATATTCCTCTCGATACGCTATTGCACTTCAATTAATTTCTACATAGCTCGACTATTATTTAGAACCTTTTTTCCACGACGACTTTCAGCCGACAGGGATCTCGAACTTTTGGAATCGATGCTTCCAATGTTCGCGTCGTGTTTGCGGACATTTGACTAGCTTATCTCTGCTTTTCCGTGGAACTTTTTATGCAAATTGCACTCGTTTTTACAGGCTCTTTGGGAATCGCAAGTAATTGGATTCGAACGGACATTTCGCTTTGACGCTTCTTAAATCGCGATTATTATTGTTAAGACAGTCCCAGAATCGGATTACCATTTTCTGGAAATTCTAATTTGATTTTCTAATTCTTCAAAGAATGCATTCTTGGTACCAGGATGCATTTTGAAGTAACCTAGATTGTCCGAGGGCTTGTCTGACTTCTCAGTTTATGAAGGCAAACATGACTCGACAGTTGCTCGCGTTAGAGCCGAAAGAAGATCAATGCTTTCCCGTGAAGTACGTTCGAAAATACACGTAGAAGAATCAACGTGGAAGACCGTGAATAAACCTAGACTGAGTGCAAAAAATTTGCAGATAAATACAATTAACGCTGTTTTTATTTGAGCTTCACCAATCGAAATTGTCTAGACAGCAACACGCGATTATTCCTTCTTCTGCTTCTGAACGAATAAACAATAAAAACCCAAAAATCTTCAGTCATACATCTTCGAATATAAAACTGTCCAAAAACAAGGAAGAACCTCTCACCTGTCTATTTTACGACCTCCAACCCCAAAACCACCCCTCCCAGATCTCCAAAATCGACTTAAAATCCACCCCTTCTGTCAATCCCAAAAGCCCTTCGAATCTCAAAAACACAATCCTACCCCAATACTCAAGAACCACCCCCAAAATCGGAACACACATCCGATTGCAACTCAAGCTGCCCAGTTATCCCAGAAACGAACAAGGGAGACCAGAAAGAGAAAGAGAGAGGGGAAGGGATATCCGTCCGAAAAAATTTGACGGTGATCCGTCGGTTCTCGGGGGTGGATTTCTCCATTGTTACGCGGGGCGAGGGTCGGTTCGTTCGTATCGTTGGAAAAATAATGTACACACGCGAGGCGGAGCACCCTCTAATGCCTCTTAATGCTTATTCCGCTGTCGGGCCGGAAGTTAGCCCAGTTTTCTGTTTTCGTGCCTCACCCCCTTCGCCCGCATCCACCCCCTGTTCACCCCCATTCACCCGTTGCACCCCTCGGGCAGGTGTATTTATATATACATTTTTTCTTTCGCTTGTTTTGCACGAAGGAGCGGAAGATTTATCGGTGGAGAGCGATACCCAGCTGCAATATTCAGCGCTGGGAAGCTTAGAGCAGGTTGGAAGGGGTTGCTAGGGGGTGGGAGAGAGAGAGAGGAGGAGAGAGAGGGGTGGGTTTACGTGGACAGCAGCTCGCCCTACGGTGTACGGTACTGTTGCTGCCACATATAGATTATTGATCAGGCAATAACTCAAGGACTAGTCGGGCCGCATATTACCACCATACCAGCCAGCCAGCCAGGCTAGCGTTCCGGCTAACGTTGGTACGCAGTAGTTATGCTAATTAAAGGCAACCTTTCTCTACCCGCAGCCGACATAAACCTGGCCATAGCGGAGATCATTATGCGCACATGTGCCTGTCGCACCCGAAACGAGAACCACCCCCGAAGCACCCTCTCCGCCCTGTGGACCGCGTTAACGAATTTCTTTTTCATTCTTTCCCCCACCCTGATACGCTTTTTTCTCGATTTTACACTGGTTCATACCTCTCCCCGGGTTTCTACCTTCGATCCTAGTTGGCTGGTTTCGTCAGCTTGCTTTTTTATTTCAACCCCATCCTCAGTTCCACTAGGCTCTTTTGGTTAGAGGGGTTGGGAATAGGAATTTTTGGTGGTGGAGACTGTTGGTTTAATTATTTGGTTTCAAGTCTTCTGGATCTAAATTGATAGTGCAAATAAGATTGAAATCATCGTATCAACCCCTAAAGTTAATTCTGTGGTTCGAAGTCTTCTGAACCTGTGTCTAGTCATTTATTAAAGGAGGGGGAAACTATTTGACTAGGATTAAGGTCGTCTCAACCCCAGAAAAGCAATATGTTCTTGTGGTTTAAGGGTTCCAAGAATGGGGTAATAAATATTTTTATTAAGCTGTTTCAATCCTTTAGTGTTAGGTCTGTTGGGTCTAGCCCTGTAGTAACATAATTTGTTTCAACCCCTAGAATGTAACGTGTTATGTTGGTTCAAGTATTTAAGGTACTATCTTCTTTCGATTGAAGACAGCAAACGGATTTTGGAAATTTATTAAGTCGTTGTATCAAAGACAAATATCAGACACAGTAAAATAAGAACAAATATTTTTAACAATTTTAACGAATGCGTTCTTCCAATCCTTGAAAATTACTGCTATTAATCTGCCGTTAATCCGCGGCAATAAATGGCCTAAAAATTCTTGTTCGGCTACATTAAAGACAAATATGCCGGAACCACAATAAAAACTATAAAATAGACGCGGTTCTTCCCACCCTTCCACACGCTCCGCCCCTCTTAGTCGGCCGAGTGGTTAGGTTTTTTTGTTTTCCGTTATATTTTTTCTTTCTTTCTTTTTTTTTATTTAACGTTCCTTCTCCCGAAGCTAGAAAAATTCGCCGATAAGCGTACGCCTCTATCGGTTTTGTCCGAATATGAATACCTGAGAACCGAGCCCCGGTAATAATGCATCCACTCCCTCGCTCCGCACCCCCGTACGTTCGGCCACCCCTCTGCGTCGTCCGGCCATCGAGCAACGCGGCGGCAGAAGCATTAATTAATGGACGAATTAAATTTTAGGCGACCGCCAACGGCGTCTAAATGTTTAATTAACTGGTTAATTAATTGCCGGGCCGGATACTCCGGTTACAACCAGGCCCGACTCTAACGACGCCCCGACGGAGGATCGCGGCTCTTGTTTTGGCACCGAGGTGGGTGCGGGGGTGGTTTACAGAGAGAAGAATGTAGAAATATCCATATGGGTTCTGGCAATAATGATTTCCCCGTCGATCCGGTTAATTTCACGCTGGGAAGAATTGCGATAAAAATTTAGCCAGAAGAGGATTTAGGAGTTTCAGCACTGTGAAAGGTCTGGAATCATTTAATTTTTCGTAGTGATACTCTGGGAGATTTAAAGCAGTCTAGAGTTGTGAAATCGTAAATTTAGATCGATAAAATAGCACTTGACGAGAGGGTGCGAGAGGGTTGATATGCGAGGGTTCGTGTGAGGGTTGTTGGGGTAAATGATACACTCGACGACACGTGGACACCATTTTATAAATCCGTAACATATTTTTATGGCACTAGTTATAGAGACACACTGGGTTGCGTTCTATACACTGGCAACCCCTAAGGTACGTTTTATGAAACCTTTAAATGCTCGGAGAGGAAAGTGAAAAAATACTCGAGAGAGGGATGCGGAGACAAGTATGGGACACTATGGTACGTACAGTATGCCATTTAATAATAATTCCACCAATAAAAAAGTCCACCGTACTCCAACAACTTCAAATATCACATAATAAATCGTCAAGAAGAATCACGAAGAAGCTTCGAGCACGAAAGCCGTAACAAAAGCTCCCTGCAATTTCCAACGCAGTGTCCGATCACTGTACACCATTCTTAACTCACCCCTTACGTCCCTAAAATATTCACAAGCCGTACAATATTAATTCGCCATGAAAAAAGGCCGGCTGGCAAACTGTAATATGAAATTAATTACAAAGCAATAGTACAATGGAGAGGGTTCTGGATCTCCGAAGAGGTAGTAGAGGGTGGATCGACCGCGGAGGCGCGACTTTATAAACCGAGAGAGCATATTCCAGCGGACGGCCGTTGGATGTCTAAGAGGATTCACTCCGAAAAAAAGCGGAACAGGGTGAGGAAGAAGGGGGTTGAAGCTCGCCGAGGGGGATGGTGGGTGATGTCCGAGTAGAAGCGACAAGAGCCTTTCTTCTTCTCCGCCGCGGCATTTTCCATAAGTGGATCGTTACGTCGATCCGCGACGTTGTATCGGTGGGGTGGAAAAGGGATCCCCGAGGGGGTTGGTGAGGGCTGGAAGGGGACCAGAGGGGGTGGGAGTATCAATGCGAAGTGGCCGTGGAACGAGGAAAAAAATGTATAATGAAAATACTCGAGCTTATAATAGCCGTGAAAGTCGGCCAAGAAATCCCGTACGAGCGCCACTCGGGACTCGTTAGCTCGGATACATGAATTTCATTTCATCCCCTAAAGCTATGCTTGTTGTTGACGTTGTTCTTGTTGTTGTTGTTCTTGTTGGTTGGCTCTTTCAGGAGAGGAGGATACCTACCCCCGTCGATTATCCGTTTCTCCAACGGAGGATTGTCTCGTCGCAGACTGGTTTTAAACGCTCCACGGTTTCGAGATGTTTCAAACGTAATTTTCTTCTTCTCCACTCGTTTGTTTAGAAACGATTCCGCCGAATCGCCGATCGTAATTGCTCGCTAATTGTTGCCTGATGACGTATTATTCAAGGAGCAGCCACTCCACCGACCGATTACTTTAGGAGAAGATACTTCGCGGATAATAAGCAACTATTCCGCGAATGTGTAAATTGGTTGACGAGTGGACAGGTTTTACAACCCTAAAATTGCCTTCCTCAAACTCCGGCATTTGGGAAGCAAGGAAATACGATTTTTAATGATATTAAAATTCTCATTTCGACTCTTCAATTACCTTCTCTGAATTCTGGTATTGAGACACATCTGCAGTGTAGTAGAAGAATATATATTTTTATTATCGTACACAATGGGTAGAAATTGAAATACAAAAACAGAGTTACAACATTTTTACCAACTCACAAGAATATCCACTGTATATTTTAAAAAATGAACAAATACTGACGAGATCATTAAAACTATTTTCCACCTATAAATCACAAAATTACGTTGCTAAGGTTAGACTTCACCCTCGCAGAGACATTCCGCAGCGAAAATTAAAATTGGATCAACTTCGAGAAAATATTCGAGCTACGATCACGAAAGTTTCACCTGAAGATTTCGATACCTAGAAATTCGCTCCGTCTTATCGCGATTCGCTAAAAACCGGTCCCGAAAATAGACGCGAAAGGGCGTCAGCGGTCGAAATAGTGCAAAACCCGGGTGTGTACCGAACGCTCGAGTCACGGGATCGATCGAGTAGCGTTAGAAGCGTTTAGACGGCCGTAACTTGCTCTCGCGTGGTCCGAGCTGCGAGGGATAACACTCGGGGTGTTTTCCACCCCCTCGAGAGGGTTGAAGCGCGAGAAAGTCGACGGTCGTCGGGAAGGAAACGACCGCGGTGAAGGATCAAAGGATCAAAGCGTCTGGCGAAAAGCCGCCGGCCGAGACACGGGAAATCTGAGGTGCGAAAGGGTTTGTATAACGAAAATAAGGGTTGAAAACGCTGAGACGGATAATTAAGACTCCGCGTTAACAGTTGACCCGAGAAGACCAGTCTCAAGACACCTATGAATCGAACGAGAAAGAATATCGAAAGAAAATGCAACCGGGGGTGGAAAATTAGGGGTAACAAGAGGCTCGAAGCGAGGGGCACAAAATGGATTGAATCGCGCGTTGGAATTCGCAGGAAGAAGAGACCAGAATTGTTGGTCAAAGGGAACAGGAGATCTATCGACGTTCGGGGGTTGAAATTCGAGGGGGTTCAAGCAAAATCGATGGAAGAAAACGAAAAATTATGGAGAAGGCTTCGGCTGCCGAAACGACTGTGTCGAGTTTGCTGAATATTTTGCAGGAATTGTGTCAGTGACGGGGTGCTAAGATGAAAGGGGTAATTTTTATTAAAGAAGAATAAAAATATACAATTTAGAAAAATTTTGAAACTGTTCCTTAGCCAGCGTTGTCAATATTCAAGAGACGATCGATCCAAACTGATGATTGATTTCATCAAACTTCAATACAATGACCAAAGAGGTTGACAAGGGGATGAACAGAGCGAATCGTGGAAAAAATGTGCCTAGGAAAATCAGAAAAATTAGCACAATATCTACGTAGCGTGGGAGCGATCGAAAACAGTTAGAAAACGCCGGTACAGCGGTCGGCCAAAAACGCGGGGTAGGTTGCAAGTGTAGGTGCTGGTTTCTTGGTACGACTTCTGCGGCTGCAACGAAACTAGCGGCCAATGGCGTAACGCAGCTGAGCCATTATTGGAAACTCGTTACATGCACGGTGCCCCACGTCGTTACAAAGGCGCGCACCACCCCCTGCAACCCCTACAACCCCCCGGATCCATTGGCTCGCCACCCCTGCGGCCTCCGTTACACAAGTACTCGGCAGAAGCAACTACGTCGCCGCCGTTAGATCGCACTCTCCGCCTTCTCTGCCACCCCAACCCTCTTTCTGCAACCACCCACCCCCTTCGGAACTTTGTCTTATTCGGTTCTACCTACTTACGTAGAATTTTCTCTACTCCAGAAATAAGGCATCACGACTGCTACCTCGCTTTCGTTCATGGTCATGGGCAACCTCGGATTTCTTTTTTCTCCGAAGGGTTGTTTTTTTAGGGGTGCTTTCGTATCAACGACTTATTTCTTTTAATTTCCTGAGACGCCGCTGATCTTTTACTTGATATCCCCTCTCTTGCTTTGAGATTGATTTTTCTGGATATTTTAATTTTAGCTCTAGATTTTTGAAACATAAATATCTTTACCCCCCCCCCAATAGTTCATTACAGAATTTTCTAGCTCTAAAATTTTATTCTTCCCCATTAGTTTCTTTTCTTCCTCCGGGATTTATAAATTTAATTTTTTACAGTGATTTTCTGCTCGCTAGAATTTATTGCCCCGAGATTTTCCTGATGTTTCTTACGTGGCTATTTTTTTATTTAGAAAATTCGTTTATGAGACGAGTTAAAAAAATGTACAGAAGCGTGAGACAAACAAACTACGTAAGTGTCAATTAAAATCGGGGCGAGATCGTTGATTAAGACGCAAAATCGGACGAGGTGTGCATGATTCAACGACATCCGTTTCAAACTCGATAATAGACTATAAGGATTGGATTGATTTCGATTCAACGACCGGATAATGCAATCAACGAGTCGAGTCGCTCGTTTGCTTTCGGGAGACCATCTAGATCATGGTTCACCAACCTTTTCTGACTCACAGACCCCATTTTCTACGTCCTTTTGTTCTAAACTGTCTACATTATCAAATTTACCGAACTGTAATTATTCGATCCCTCAGTCTTGAACATTTCAGATCGAAAATCAACAGAATCTAATAATCGGAAAGTGAAAATAGATGACAGTCGTTTCAAACTTGAATTCAACCCCGCTGAACAAACGTTATAACAAATTTCACTGATAATACATATCTAGAATTTAGAAAATCCCAAAATTATTACCGTCCGATTATAACTCGTCACGGTTGAAAATCGTCAGGACTAAAGGGTCGTAAAATTTTCACGAAGCCGACTTACAGGGCGACGAAGCATAGTTAACGTAACCGTCGATAACAAACCCGTCTAATGAACGGACATTCTGTAGGAACGTTCTGTAATCAACGGGACTAAATAATTCGCGAGGGCGCTGGCAAAAACGGCTGGTTAAACGCTCGGGGCCAATCAGCCATCTTCCCTTCGACTATCGATACATCGTACCCGCTCGAAACGAAGAAAAAACGTGTGACGATAAATTCGGCTGGATCGTTTTTTCCTTAGTAAATTAACTGGTATCTCTAATTACGATCTCCGGCACAGGATTTATCAAAATTTAATCCAACTATATATTGTTTCACCGAAAACCGCGGCAATTTCGAAGTGTCCAACATGGCGGCCGGCGCGTAGATGAATATTTGCATACAAACAAAAAGCCTCGTACATTCGTGGTAACGTAATATCGATATTCTAAATCAATTCTCGATAAACATATTTGCTGGAAAGGCCCGCGTGAGTCCAATATGGCGGCGTCCGCCACCTCGAGTTTTAATTCGATTGTTCTTGTACAGAGTGTGGAATGTTCCAAATTCTATTTACATAACGCGAGACTAAAATGCATTTCCTTTGACACGGATGAATTTATAATTTTCTGAAGGCGCTGACCAATATTCGATAAACAATCAGAGTACCATCGTCAGAGAGAACGAATATATTCAATCTCATTGGAGGGTCGCAGTCGTTTGCAGCAGGAATAGAAAAATGCGAGAAATATGTGTACTATTTTGTTCCTAATGTGTTGTAAATGTTGAAAGTACTGTACAATTATGTTCTATACATTGCTTGTCGCCATAAGATGAAATAAAAATATGTAGTGGTACATAATCGAAGAATAACAATCAAAAACGTAACAAAAATGTTCCTAGCGTCATCCATTCAAAAATGGTGACGGAGGCGGGCAAGTATCGAGCACAGTGCTTCGTTTTCGCGCCTTTCAGTACCGGGAAGTGGAAGAATCGTCCCCGAGCGCGCTCTAAGCTTGCAAAAAGCGAGGGGGTGGTTGTATAATGCGAGGAGCGAGCGTCTCGGAGCGATATCAGTGATTTTTCACGCGAAGGGAGACCGACTTCCATCGCAGCCTACTAAATAAATGCGCTGGAAGCACGTCGAATCAATCTTAAACCGTGCCCGCGGACCGCTTCGACGATGTTCGAGGGTTTAAGTGAGTTTGAACGACGCCGTCACCCCCGTCAACCACCCCGCCAACCCCCCGACGACGACGTACAACGGTGTGTGAAATATTATTGCGACATTTATCTCGGAGACGAGGATACTGTCTGCGAAAACCGCAACTTGCTGTTTTACACCCAGAATTTAACCCTCGTCCTTATCTTTTTAGATTTCGCCCAACGAAAATCAAGCTGAAACATTTTCCCAGATACTTTAAAATCACTTTTAAAACGAAAAAGTTGAATAACGAGTGTTGGAAAGTGTGTTTGACGTTCGAAAGATTTTGATCGAGTACCAGAAATTATTTTCCCTGATGCAATATTTGACTAAGAGCCGATTTAAAAATACGGGTTGTAAACTGACACTTCTAAAAATTCAAAATCAAAATCTATTCGCTTACACAAAATCAAAACTAAACTATGAGTTCACAAAAATAGTGAAGAATCATTTAGAATAGAAATGATTAGTAAAATGTGACACCAGGGAGTTGAAACCCTCGTAAGAAGATCTCGTAAGATCTGACCGTGGAACTCCAGCCATTTATTTCGGCCCTAACGTCTCGCGAAAGTAAATCGGAGAGATTCAAGGGTAGAAATTGTCGGGGTTGGTTCCACCCCGGGCACAGAAATTTCGCGAGTTTCCCATACTTCCTCAACGGGGAATTTCATCGACGGAGCCTTTCAACCTGCCGGCAATTAACGTACCATGTCTCGAGTGAAACTTGGACCATCAACGACTCCGATGGTCGAAGCAGGAGGGGGGTATGATAGTAAAGAGTTTAAGCACCCCTTAATTCGCAAGGCCCATCCCCTCGAAAGACGTGGGAACCGAGAGGGATGTCCGGCGAAAAGTTTCGAAGGCGCCCACCGACTAATCAGATCAATTTTTCGATAATGAAGCGTTGTTCCGGCTGCTTGTACGAAGCGTGGACACTTTCGTCAAGGGGATGGAAGATGAGGGGAAGCCGAGGGACGCTTGTCCGAGAGGATTCCATGTTTTAAAATGTGTCTCGAAAGTCGTTAATGCCTTTAGAGCGTCTTCGTGTTCCATAGATATCCGATGACCGCCTGTGGACAAGGGTGCAGGGGTGGATGAGGGAAACTGAGAGTTTTAAAAATGTTGTGTCCACCCCCGTAGAGGACGTTTGTCGGATGTTTTCCCAATACAGCCAGATTTTTATTCTCAGCTGTACAACTCTAAAATATTTTTGACACGGATTACAATATTTCAACCCTTAAAAGAGGTTTGTCTGTAAATTTCTTTGTCTCGAAATTAGTTCAAGAATCTCGAATGGAAACTAGTTAGAATAGCAGGAACTCGGCGCGGCGGTAGCAAATTTTCTCGTGCTCGTTCATGCTCGATGGGGATGGCAGGGGGTTGAAAAGGGGTGGGAATTTTCGCGGTCGCGCATCAAAACGCCGCCAAACAACGCGGCGACGCGATACTGTCGGCGGTGGCATGCGTCTGACAAGAGCCGACGAGTTCCGCGGTATCTCGGGCCGGTCTCGCATCAAAGAACACGCGTGCGATAGCAATTAATTTCATTAGTAACGAGGTAATTAGTTCGAGCGCGGCGGCGCGTTGTTTTCCTCGATACGCGACGCGGCTTGTTACTCGAAACTACCTGCGCAGAATCTTCGCTCTCAGATTCGACAACACTAATCGATCTCTTTCTGTCCCACCGTTCATCGAGGGATACTGTTCAACCCCTACCAACTATTCCTAAGGCGACGTACAAAGTGTGTATCAATTACATTTAACAATGCTGTGTTTCGTGCTATTCAACCGTCGAGTGATGCATTCGTAAACCTTTCTTTCAACCCTTAACTGTGTCTCGTAGAACATATCAATTTTTTTAATAATTCTGTTTGGCGCATACGTCATATAAAACGTTGAATCTCCTTGCGTTTGTGATACGAAAGAAACATACTTGATTTAAAGTATGAAGCAAAGAGGGTTACGATATTACCCCAGAATCTTTTATAGAACTATTTCCGAGGATAAGGGTTGAACGACAATCTCCACATTTATCTCCGAATTTCGAGCACCGACAAACGCAATTCATCCCCCAATTCGTCCCAAACTTCCAACGTCCCTATACCCACCCCCGTCCAATCAGCTCAGTTTCTCTCTAAACACGACCTCAAACTATTAAAAAAAAGAAGTGAAGAGAAAAAAAACAGAGAAACATCGACCGAAAAGAGCGGCAATATCCGAAATCTAAGTCGAGCAGTCCGTTTCCACCACCAGCAGAAGGAAAACATCGACGAATGAAAGAAACGAGCCCCCTGATCCCCGACGATAGCTCCGCCCCAATCAACGGGCAGAAAATCAAAAAAGAAAAAAAAGGAAGACGAAGGAGAAGAGGGGAGGGGAAAAATGGGAGGAAGGAAGAAAAGGGACAAGAGAGGAGACCGCTGGAAAAAAAAGATACAAAACCGCGGGAGGGAGGGTTCCGATGGGTAGGAGGTGGAGAGATCGATCGGCGTCGGAGCGAGGAGAGAGAGAGAGAGAGAGAAAGAGAGAGATGGAGGCTAAGTCGGACGAAAAACGTCGGAGCCACGTCGAAGTAGCGAGGAGAACGCGACGAACGGGGGTAATCTCGCTACTCTTCGGCCGCTCATTCGAATCCCACGCTAAATTTCAATCTGACGTGTACAAAAGTCGGTCTCTCCGCACCCCCAGCCACCCCCGAACCACCCCCAACCCACGTTTCCAACGGGTTCGGTTTCTCGTGACACAGGAGCGATTCGTGCTCGAGGCAACGGTCCATTTCTGTGATCCTCCACTCCATACGCCACCCCCTCGTACAATCCACCCTCTTCGTACATCCACCCCCTCAACCTGCACACGTGTGCGCCAGTCCATTTGAATCTAGCCACTCTAACGCCGACGGAAACCTCGCTCGGCAGAAGTTCCGCGAACCCTAGGGGTAGCCACCCCCTTAGATTGCTCGTTCGATCTTTTTTGGCGATCCGAACGATCGAGGGATCTTCCGGAATTTTTATGCTTTCTTGGGAGGTAGGTTGTGGGCGGTCGGGCAATTGGAGTGTTGCTACCCTTAAACGGTATCGGTAGTTTTTTAATGGTGAGAATGATTGCAGGATTTCAATATTATATTGGGGTGGGTTGATGGTTGGCTGGAGACTCCGAGGCAGAGCAACAAGGGGTAGAATCAATCCTTAGATATTTTTGAAGATTCGTTGTCTAGTTACCAGAGAATTTTTAAGTGTGATTTATTGGAAGTTTCGCTAGCATGACAGAAATATTTTATTTAAATAGATTGGGTGGGAGAAAGTGGTAACTACCAACTTGGGAACATTTTCCAAATTCCGGAGGCTTCTCTGTACGACCAATAACAAAAATTAAATTTCGCTTGTAACTCGTGCTCGAACAGCCAACCACGTCACGCAATTTTTCCACGTCCATGTACTTCACGTAACAACCACCGGCCAGGTCATAATTCATCATACTCCCTCTTCACGCAGGTAAATAAAATAGATAGTCTGACTCACGCGTCTCGCAGATGACAAGGGTTGTTCGGGAACATTAGGGGATGCCGTAACACCAGGGGTAGCGAAGTCTAAATACTCTACAGGCATTAATCATGTAAAACAAGAGATTCGGTCTAAACAGGGTGATTTTGAAAGTTGGTTTAAAGGGGTTGTCGACATTCATTCTCAATGAAGAAAAATTGGACGGCATCCGTTGCCGTCTAAGATCCTACGGGGGAATAATTTTCCCATCGTTCTCCATTCTGGGAAAATCCTAGGGGTGACCACCCGCTTGTACAATTTCGGCCCGGGCAACCGTGCTCTATCATTTCCATGTTTTATACGCCCACAAAACACAATCTACCGGTTTGTTTAGATAAGAATTCATACGTATACAATTGTCAAATTTCAAATAAAAATTGTCTCAAAATAGAAATTAATCCCTTCGTTGAAATACAGTACAAAATTTTTCGTATTTATATTTTTAATCATTTCAGACGATGTAGAAAAATAATATAGAGAAATGCTCTAACTTCTTTTAGGTTCATTAGACTACGAGACTAATACAAATTCATAAAACCCATATTCAAAAGTATTCAATATCAAAAAGACCACTAACCATCGATGCAACAAAATATTTCAAAAATTACGATGGAGCTTTTACACTCTTCGAAGTACACGAAGCAATCCTCAATAAATTGAAGAACGTTTCCCACCCCTAACGGACCAAGAAAACTCGCCGAGCTCAAAATAAAGCTTGCCAGTCCAGTAATTACCCAGAGAGTCTGGCAAAAAATAAAAATTCGCAAGCTACGGACAGCCCGAAGGGTCAAGTTGCATGCCCCGGGTGCAACCCACCCCCAGCTGCACAGGAATGCGAGAGCAACCCGTTTGCAAAAACGGGAGATGGGGTAGAGGTCGATCGAGAGGGGTCAAGACGAGTTTCGTCGATCGCGACCGTAACTTTTGCCCGATAGCGAACGTGTGGGGGTGGGTGCGTGTTGCCGTCGATCCACCCCCTTTACTTGAAGTCCTTCTAAGCCGATACCAACCCGGGTGGCGTCCCTTCGATAAAGAGACCTCGGCAATCCTCGGTGTATCGGCTCGCGTACACATCTTGCACATCGTCGGAGAGCGCACCTAATTAAACTTCGCCAACCAGCGCACCATACAGAGAGAGAGAGAGAGAGAGAACGTTAGACTTTCATTCGGTCTTTCTTGCATCGAGCGTAACCACCCCTGCCACCCCCAAACTCGACTTTGCTTTCGAATCGAACGAGCTTCCGGACTCCTTCCGCGAATTGCACCGGGGAGGGAGGATTTTTGAGCCTGTATCCGGCCGACTGATTTTATTCCATCCTTCCTCCAACCCCCTACTCACCCCCTCGGCCCTGATTCAACGGCCTTCCGCGTCGTTTTCTATTAGGAGAACGCGAACGCCGGGGAAAAATGAAAGTTCGAATTCGTCCCGTTACCCGACGGGAAACTTCCCATTTTTCGCGGGACGATTTGCAGAAACCCGCTTTGTCGAGACTCCGGATGAATTTGGTTCGGTTTCTGGATGGTGTGGGAAAACAGGGACACGAATTTATTAGGTGGCATTGGGGTTAACAACGGGAATTTGTTATTGGATCTTCGCGGTTTGGTAATGGAATCTTGAAAACGAGATTTCGGCCCGAGAACACGACCCGATCGATGGGGGATGAACTCGGAACGATCTGAGGGAGTAAAAGTGCGGGATGATATCGTTTTAGAGCGATGTTGAGCGTTTTGGAAATTTACTGAATAATGGGTAGGAGACTGGGTTTTGAAAGTGTGGTGAAAATTGTGAGGTTAAACATTTTGGGGGTGAGTTTGGATGAGAGTTCGTTGAAGGGAGGATTTTTGCATAACGTCCCTAAAAATAAACAATTTCTATCATTTTATCAATACTTTGTTGCAGTTATTTTACTGTCTTGATGACTGATATCTTCTTCGAGGGTGAGTTCCACTTAACTCTTACGCAATGTCCGAGAAATTAGAACAATTTTGTTTCCAGAATTAAATTGCACCACAATTGAGAATCAATTCTGGAAAAAATCTAATACCTTCATTTGCAATGTACAGAAACTGTTGATGTTCAATGAATTAACACGTTTTAGCCAGGAAAATTGCAATCAAAAGCAGTACACTGAAATATTAAAAACCTTCTTGTGAATATTATCAAAATCCTGTTGCACTAAATCTATACATTCTAAATCCAAAAATGCGCTAGGGTAATCTCAAAGAGGAAAAAAAGCAGTGCAAAATTCATTTCGTAGCTCTCAGGCTAAAATTTCGAATGTTTATACGATTTTGTTGTGCAGCGGCCGATTCTGTATAAAGTTTATCCGTTTTCGAGGGTAAGTTGCAACCGCGACTCCATTCAACCCCCTAAATCAGTTTTATCGTCGAGCATCGGGCCGTGAGGTGTTAATTGATCGATCAACAGTTTTCTAGCCGCGCAGCAAACGGCATTCCAGCGAAAAGTTCTCCGATGTTCAACTGGTTCCAAAATTCATAACGGTTTCCGAAGAACTCGAGCACGATCCGGTCGAAATAGTTCGATGCGGCTTCGTATTATTCAGAGCGTTACGACGGCGGATGAATCGATAGAAAACTGGGGCTGGATTAATTAATTCAATTGTACCGACTGAAAGCGACTCTTCCTTTCGAACCGTTGCTCTCGAATCCTGTCGGCAACGCGCGCGAATTCGAATTGAAACCACCGCGGGCGCGCGACATTTGAATTTAATTCCTCACGGCCGCGCGACACTCGAATTTGAATCTTCTCGGGAACATTCCTACTAGACTGCAGATTTTATGCATTTTTCACAAAAATAGGTGAGTGTAATTTACAATAGTGTCGGATTGAAACACTTTAAGACATTCAACATATTTCTTACAACTTCAAAGTCAGTCTAATTAATCCGCAGTCTAATTACAGTAAAAACAGAAATATGCGCAACCATAGACTATATTAAAGCAGTATCGAAATTGACAGCGACGATTTATAGTATGAGACATATGATTTGTTATAAGTCGAATTTGAATTGAAATTTTTGCAGACATAATTACCCCAGAACGTAGCGTTCATTAATTACAGAAAATTATATAAAGATATCACCGTTGAAAAATTTGAAGCACTCCAATTTTCATTACCACATATTGCCAACAAATAATAAGAAATTAATACATTCGAATAGAAACTTTTACCGTGTACTATAAAGCAAGAGTACGTTTATTTACTAAAACTATTCTAGAGTTATATAAAATGAAGACGTTGAGCGACGCAAGCGGCCATTTTAAAAATCGGCATTTTCCCGTGCGAATTACGAACACCGAATCTCCGAGGTAATGGAGTCGTTTGACCCTTGATAGTTAATGATAGAATGAATCCGCGACCCAATTGATCCCCCGGCCCAGTTCTCAGCCGAATTCTTGAACGATTCTGCGATTGCCGTTTCTAATTGCAACTTTGTTCGCGGTAGGAGGTCGAATTTTGTCCGAATTCATACGGTCGATCGATCTCCCGGGGCTAACAGGCCGAGAATATGACTGATAAGAATTTCACGAGTCTGGTGAGAACGATATGCCTTGGTTCCCCGAAAACTGCAACCCCAACCCTCGACTGGCACGCGATTGGGGCTGCTACCCCCCGAGGAAACGCTCGATCAAACATTTACAAGAATTTACTTCCGTAACGGTTAAACGATCGCCTGAAAGGGTTCGCAGTGTCCTGTATTAAGGGTGCGATCGTTGTTTTTCTTTTTCTTGTTTCGGGGGGAGGGAGGGCGGCTCGTTAAGGGCAGCTACGTGGGGGTGTAACCGATGTGTAACAGTCTAACTAGAGGGGCAGGTGGTTAATCGATTGTTTTTAATCAGATTAGAACTCTAGCGATCGTTAAGAGTCACTAAGGGAACGTTCGCGGTCCTCTAAGGGAGGGTCTCTAAGAATCAACGTTTCTAATGAAACAGAAATTGGGAAACGTTGCTCGATAATTAGGGGTTGCTTACTCCGCTCGAAAACTGTTGCTACGTCAACTTATGAAAACCGTTTTGCTGCAAATAACTCTTACAAACAACTGAAATTATTAACTCTTATCCGTTTCAATAGCAGATCTTATTTCTTGCATTGATTCTCCTGAACGATCGTCTGTCTTCACTTCATTACACAGTCTAACAAATTCTAATTTCTTTTCTTCCTTAAAAATCGTTTTCGTTCAACACCCTCAGGTTTCACCAAATTTTTTGCAACAGTATGAGCATCTGAACGTGTTCAAACAATTTTTAACAACTCGATGTACCAGTCAACGTGAAATCAGAAGACAATTCTTAAAAATATTCTAGATGAAATTTTTTTAAAAAAGAGGACGAATAATCTACATTCTATGGTTTATCTATATTCTACAATAGTTTCGAAAAATCTATGCACATGTAAAATCAATGCAAGAATCGATCCGGGAATCGTTCAAGAAAAAAGCAAAATGGTTGAAAATTTCAGTTCCCCGTTAACAGTAACTCAGAAAACAAAGACTGTTCGAAGTGATTTTTGCGAAACAGTTTCAAGCGTCGACGACAATCAAGGGAATCTCTAATCGTCTAACGATCTATACCATCGCAAATACAATTTGTTTAACGCTCCGCAACGGGGGGAGAAAAAAAAGAACGATGGGAGATAAATGTCCCTTTTCAGAACGGGAACGCTGCTGGGGTTGCTTCCGTTATTCTTTTTCTCTTTCTTTTTTCGGTTTCGTCGTCGGCGCGCGGCGAGCGACGAGCAAGTTTTTCGTTAAGTTAAAATATTAAAGTGATGTATTTTGATATTACCATATGAGTTGTGAAACTGTTGGTGATGAGACTCGAGACCGGTTCCTGGGTGGTGGATATCCAGCATGGCATCCGGCTCGCCTCCGCTCTCAGAGCAGTTGCTCAGGGCTAAAACCAAACCGATAGACACACACCTTGCGTTTAAACTTCAAATCAGTTTGCAATGACGGCGATCCGTTATTTTCCGCGGAATACCCTCGCTTATCATTTCTTTTCGCGTCTCTACACATTTCAATTTTCTCTCCGCGCGACATCTCTTCTCGGCCCCGCACCCTGATTTTCGACCAACTCGCCTTTTCCCCATAGCAAATCGACGACTATCAAAGCTATGATCACTCGAAGACCATCGATCTTAACAACATTTATCGACTAGATTCTACAACAAAAATTTTCTTCAGAGACTCTTTTCACTAGAAATTCTCTTTTAATCATCTTCTACGAGGTCTTGAGACCTTTACTTTTATTACTGTCACTGTACCTCCTACGTTTTCAAACATAAGATTTCTAAAAATTCTTTCAGGTACATTTTAAACGTTAAATAGCTATAGTTAAAGATAGTTCTATAGTTCAAGACGTTCCATCGACGCTATATTCGTTTCGTGTTAGAGACGCAACTTCCAACACGTTCATTTATGTTATATGTATTTTCTACGTTATGAATATTGACTATAGTATGTATATTTGATAAAGCATTGTATATAATAGCTGAGACTTGTCGTTAAAGTGACTGTATTCGATCAAAAAATTGCTTAATTTGCTGGAGACCCGAGAGACTCTCAAAATGGCGTTCGCATGGGGGACCGCGAGAGGGCGAAGAGGCCCGGAAACGGCGGAGATCCGAAGCAAAAAATCGTAGAACGATCGCTGCTGATCCAGGGTGGAGAAGTCTCGGGCGAAAATCATCGGAGGCGACGGGGCTTTTCCAATTTCGCAAGATTTTGTTTCTTTGTCCGAGTATGTCGACGCGTGCTGCGTGACTTCGTTCTCCGTTTCCTCGTTCTCGCGCGGGCGGCAAACGTAACAGAATGGAGAGAAAATCCGGTCGAAAAGAGGAAAAACGTGCCGAGAAAGAAATCAGAAAACAGAAAGCTGGGGTATGTCGCGCGTGGTCGCTCGAAACTTATCGATACACAAAACTAAACACTGGCCGACCGGCAACGTCTTCGATCCCCGCGACTCCATCTTCCACTGGAGGACAAAAACAAAAATACATTTAACTCGTTCCACTTTTGTAAAAAATCAATTCGGCAGTCTCGATTCGAACATGCTCGCGAGCGAAAATCACACTTGAGAAAACAAATCATACGGTAAACGAAAGCAGGTAAAAACCGTTCCCGCGCGTTTCAGCGGCCCACAAGATGGACGACATCCAGCGCGGGAAATTCGAATCGAGACGCAGTTCGTGAGAATAAGACTCGAAGAGGATGCCTCGGCCAACAAAATCTACGCTGAAAAAAGAAAAAACGAGAGGAGAAGTAAAACACAGAAATCAAAGAAAAGAAAGAAATCAAAATATCCTTCGGAGTCGTGTTTTTGGAGGGGAGGATTGGTGAGGAAGTTTATGAAAGAATGGGGCGGGGATGAAAGAAACGCGGAACGAAACCGAGACGCGCGTCAGACGATCTCGGAGGTGCGTGTCTTTCTTTTTTCATTGTCTATCCGTTTGGCTGGTCGTGACAACTCGGAGGACGACTCGGCTTCGACTATCGATTCCTCGAGTTCCTGAAGAAGCTTCCTCCTCGGCGATCTTCCGTGTAGAACCCTCTTCCGATCGTCTTCGGCCGATGACGGGACACCGCTAACCGATCGTTCAACCCTTCATTCGCACGGGGGTGGTTTTTAAAGGTAGCACAGAACCCTCCCGGGAATATTTTCGTTACGCGCCGTAAGAACCGTATTTTCCGTAAGTAGAGAATATTGGGAGACAATATCGAAAGGTTTCTCATCCTTGGATGGAGTGAATCTTGAAATAAGTTTACAGGGAGACGGCGCGAAGACCGGGTCGGTTCTGACCCATGAAAAATTTTACTCGGCTGTTTTTATCATCTGCTTTTTAACAGGCTGAATTATTCGGAGTGGGGTTCGTTGATTGTTGCCTAACGAAGGGTGATCTCGATGGTTTTCAACGGAGGTTAAGACGATCTCTACGGAAATGATCAACTTTCGTGGTTTTACCTAAAGTTAAAAGAACGTTGCCAATGTGTGAATAGGATTGATTGTTTATGCGAATAAGACTTGTAATGAAATTTGTATGAAACGCAGAGAGTTCGCGGGACAGTCGACCTGTTAACGAGTACATTTCTTCCCAGAATTCCTCGCGGAATCGGATGCGCGAGCTGAAAACGTTCGAACCGATCGTTCGATCCCTGGAGGAGGGGCTCGCGGCCAGAAAAGTTTATAAATCTCCGTTCGTCGAACGAGCAGATTGTGAATTATTATACCCCTGCCCCCCGACCCACTGAATTCAAAGGTACCCTGTCATCCCCTTCGAGCGGCCCGAATAATTCCGCGAACCGGTCCTGAATAATCGACCGGATATTCGGTTAAAACGATTACGTCGAGTTGTAAATTATTCCCCTAGTGTCCTGGGGATTCGCTCTTAAAGAGAGCGCACGACGTTCGGCCGCCATATCTCTCTACGAAAATCTGTTGAAATATCCGTAAGACCATCTTGGGACATCAAAAGCGACACTTATTAAATTCTACTCCCCTTCCAACTGAAAAATCTGTTCAAGGACGTTCAGCAAACAAACTAAAATCGAGACAAATAAAACATGGTGTCGGAACGGTCTTCGACCAAATTCCAGTTGAAAGGCGAAGAAAATCTGCGAAAGAACTTTGGGAACGCGTTTGTAAATTGCAGAAGGGCTAGCGAACGTGTTAGGTGGCACGAGAGAATTTCCGGGGCTGTGCGGGAAAGGGTGAGAAAGATTTAGAGGTAGTCTTCGAGGCTCTGATAAGCCCGTCATAAATGTTCGAATAATCAAACAGGAGGCGGTCGTGTTAACGAAAAAAACGGGAACAAGAGGCCGTCGCGCAAAGAGCGAGTGAGAAAGAGAGAGAGAGTTGAGGGGCTACTCCGAGGTTCTCTTTCCCTTTTTTTCCTTCTTTTTCCCAACCCCCTCGCCACCCCTCTTCCCTTTTACCCACGCAAAGAATCATCCCCTTCTGGTGGTACCAGCCTGTACATACGCGAGTCACGTACGTAACAGTAGCGGACTGACATGTATGCCTCGTAACAGTAAGCCGGTTCCCACTGAGAACCCTGTTACTACGTCTACATGGCGGAAAAGAGGGTAGAAAGCGGCTGAGTGAGAGAGAGAGAAAGAGAGAAAGAGATATACGGTACGGCAGAGAGAGACTTTGGTTGTAATACGTGTTCCGTGCGGTGTACATAGACGTATACCGCATGCATGACGTGGAGGATGAGTCAGCTCGTGGAAAGCAGTTTCAGGGAGAATTCATCACGAAACTTTCCGGAAATGTTTGTCCTTTTTCGTCCTTCTTTCCACGGGAATTCTTCGCCGCGGTTCGAACTTCCCGCGGAAATGTCTTCGTTTGCGAGCCTTTACTTTTCGCTTCTCAAGATCCGTGTGCCCATCGAATTACAGTATTTTATCGGTATGTGTCCCAAATGTCTAGCACGTTAATGTCCCGAAAAGTCCCCACTATTATGGGGTGTACCCACTTGAGGGGCCATGAAATTTCAAACATCTTTATTTTTCATTAATTTTTGATAAATTTTCGATTACCATATTTGTGGAATTTTTCTAATAAAGATCATACCAAGTATGATATAATTCCGATGATATTTACTCGTATAATAGACAATTAAAGTTTCGGGCCCGACGAAGGACAGCGTATTGTAGAGCCTTTAAACTTTGACGGCCACACACTGTCCTTCCTCGCACCCGAAACATTAATTGCCTATTACACGAGTGAATATCATCGGAATTATATCATATTTGGTATGATTTTTATTCAATAAATGCCAGAAATGTAGTCATCGAGGACCCATAAAAAAATAATGAAACAAGTTTGAAATTCGGCTCTCGAGCTCGGCTGTCCTCTACGTTCGGCAAAACTCAAAGGATAGTATCACTGGCGTATAAATGACCCTGCTCACACCCATGGTTAGGAATTACATCGATGAATTAATGTATTCTGTCGTTCACTACAATGTTAATTGTACCTGTCTACCTGTGCCTATCTGAATTGTAAGAAACCGGGGCAAAATAGAAATGAATTTTGTTTCTTTACCTACCGGGAGCCTGTTAACTGGATTTTCAATCATTCAGTTGTGCCAAAAGGAAGCTTGAAGATACTTTTTACATACAAATAATTGCGCTATTGGGAGAGACGTACTGATCCACATTTAAAGTTGCTATTGAAATATTGCCATTCAACCCAAAAGATGATAAACTGCGAAATTAAAGCTAAATCTTTGTCCAAAAATTGCTCATATTTTTGCTACAAAGTGATGCAGCTTCCCGGAAAACGTCGTAGAACATTCGTTCTTGTCTCGTTTGAAAGTTTGACCCTTCTGCTTTCGACACCCGTGGTTCGCTTTCTTCGACAAAGTGATTCACTCGATCAAAAATAAAAGTAAACATTTCCGTTTCTAAACGTTTTGCAAATTCAAATGTTCGTGCAGACGATAAAAAATTTTCTTAATCAGCGAAACTAACGCAGATTTGGAGATTGGAGTTTATTAAGTAAGCAGAACTAGGATCTTTGTAATTAGAACATTTTTACGTTTTCAACCGAAGGAATTTATTTGACGATTGGACTGCGGATTTTTATGCAAAATGTTCGCTTTAATTGAAACACTAATATTTCCCTCGGCACTGTATAGGTGTTTTGGCTAGTCATCGATTTTTATTGCGTGACTCGCGGATGTTACTAGCGTTTAGTTCTTCGTTTTTTAATGAAATTCTTCATCGAATCGATTATTGAGGAAAATATCTAAAATTCTGTGTAATTTTTGTTGGTGATTGAATCCCTTAAAAAATGTTAAATTTCTATTATGAACTATATCAATCTCTTCTCCTTTATTCTCCCTTCGCAATGAATGATCAATAAAGTACAACAATCGAACCTGTCAGATAAATTTTCATTCGGACATCATTTTAATCCACTGCAGAATATTTTGAAGTAAAAATTCCGTGATTGCCGCACAAATGTACAATGTGAAATTGAGTATGTCGATCTTTTAAACGATTCTCTAAAATTCGTCAATAATACAAGGAAGAATAACTATGAAAAAGTGAATTTTTAGCGCTTTCAATCGAAGGAAAGAAAGTCCTATGTGCGTCGAATGGCAGCAGCGAGAACAATACGAAGAAAAACAACGAGGAACGTCTGATTCGCGAAGATTCCTTTCGATTGTGGCTTATACGTTCTTGTTAACGTTTACCGAGCCGCATGGAGCGTCGTTCGAGGAGAACAGGCTTATCGTAAAACATACCAGTGTCACCTTTCGTTTATCAACGACCTGGCTGAAGTTTAATTCGAGCCGAACGAGCAACGAGCCGACGACGCTCTTTCAGCGACCGTGACAATGCGTTCGGCGGAACAATCGATATTTCTCTTCGATCCTCGACGCGAGGGACGAACAAAAAATCACCGTGATTCTGCTAAAACGACCCGCCAATCCACAATTCGCCGGCAAAATTCAATTACGAAAATAAAACCCAAGTCAAACATAAACGCGACAGGAAAATCAAACAAATTCAAAGCTCACGCGTTCCTTTTTCAAATCGTACAATCTCTGCTCGATCTAGACCGATTCCAAAATGTTGAAAATCAAATTGTAAAACTTGGAAATTCTGCTAGATATAGTCTAGCAAAAATGTTTGATTCCTTCGGTTAACAATATCCACGAATTCCCAATGAACGTGCGAGAAATTTAACAATGGCGGGGTCAAACTAGAAAACTTTGTATATCAAATCGGAGAATGTCTGCTCGATCTAGACTGATCCCATAACTTTGGGAATCGAATTATAAAACTTGGAATTGGTGCTGGATATAGTCCGATCGAAAATATTGAATGCCTTCTATTAAAAAAGCGACGAATCTTCGATCATTCTACAAGGAAATCAAACAAACTGCTCGTTCACAATTTAGAAATTGATCTAGAAAAATGTCTTTCTCGAATCCGAACTATTTCAGCAGTTATAACTAAACGGCAAAAACATGTGTCGCTGCCGGTAAACAAAATCCGAAAAACCGACCAACTTTGGCACACAACTGCGAAATCAAAGTGGAAACTCGCACTCCTCTTTCTCCGACGAACAAACTCCCCTCGACTTGGACGATTTTTCAAAATCCTCCGTTTAGAGATCGAACATCAAAACTTATCTCTCGCACAATTCTCCTGCGAAAAGCATGTAAAAAGAACATAGGCGCGCAATAAAGCTTCGATCTGAATCGAAGAACTTTCCTCGAAATGAAAACTTTGCTCTGCGAAAAACAGCGGAAATCTAATTCCTCGTTTTCGGGGAAAGATCGCGAGGATCACGAGAATCTCGATTCCGATGGACGATCGTCAAGAACTCAGAGAAGTCAAAGCGTTCGAAGACTCGAACGATTCTAGTTGAAGAAGTCGACTCGGTTCACCGAGTGAGAGGTCGTACAAGAGGGGAGACGGCATGATTTTCCTAGATTCACGGTGGCGTAACAGCTGTTCCACGAAAGGTGTTCGTTCACGTGACATCTGCACCTTGATCTAGCCACCCTAGACACGGCATTCGACTCTGTATTTACCGAATCGCCTTTTCCACGGCGACCGCGCAACCGAAAACAAACTTTCCCGGGCACAGACACGTGCCACGACCGTGGAAAATTGATTTTCCCAGGGGAACATCGATCGTAACGGCACCTCTTGCGCAAAAACGTGAATAGCTCCGAACGTGGTTTACCTAGGCTCCTCATTTAGATCTCCCGCCATAACGATACGTTGGCTTGGGTCAATCTGAAGCTTACAATTGTCTTTAACACTAAATCATCACCGGTTCCAGATTTTTCGTGATTATTAATATGATAAAAATAATTTCATAAGAAATTATAGTAATTATTAGGGCTGTAACTTTTCCGAAGCTTCAAAGTCTTCGAAGTTTCAAAATTTCGAAGATTTGAAGCTTCAAAATTTCGCAATCTTATACCGTGTCACGATTTTTGATAAATAAAAATATTAACTGTCAGTCACCGGTGACTGACATTGAACTTTCCGTTTGAACTTTTCGCAATTTTTTTTTTTATTTGTGCAATAGTAACCTCAAATAAGAGGTCATTCTGCAATCAGTATTACATAGATAATATTACAATAGAAATCTTATTTGCTAATGTGTGGTAACTTTTCGTAATTAAATTATATTTAAAAAATTGCATTCTATTAATTTTCGGGATCATATAACGAATGTACTTAAAAAATAATTGATGACGTATCTACCGTGGCCGTCATAATAATTTACTACGGAGAGAAGTTCGAAATTAGAAACTTTGATTCTCCATCGCCTTCGAATTTCCAGAAAGCGAACCTTTGAAATTTCGAAGGTTGAAATCGAAGCTTCGAAGCTTCAAAATCTTCGACCTTCGAAGGTTCTGCAATCGAAGCTTCGAAGCTTCAAAATCTTCGACCTTCGAAGGTTCTGAAATCGAAGCTTCGAAGCTTCGAAATCTTCGACCTTCGAAGGAAAGTTACAGCCCTAGTAATTATATAGAAAAAGTCTTCCTACTCCGATTTTGATGAAATTTTAATATGTCATAGATTTCGAAATTTTGAACAACTTTTTCCTTTTTCAATATAGGGGGTCACTTTTACTTTTCGAGATATTCGCAAAAAACTATTGCTAATACTGTATTGAATTTTCGGTATTTTTGCACGGCGCGTCGTCTGTTTACTTTTGTTTCATAAACACACTGTCGGGATGAGAGAGGAAACAGGGTCTCACTCTGTATAGGGTGACACATATACAGGGTAAGCTTTTAATTTGGAAAGACTACTTCTGGAAAAATTGCTGGCTACAAACGAGAGTCCAGGTGAAACCTCAAGATTCTGTCTGGAGGCAGTGTGGCCAATATTGGCGACGGAAGTGGCCGAAAGCGGAACCAACGAAGCCCGCAGGATGTCCCTCTGGATTGGCAATCCAAGACGCGCGGAATTCGCAGGCCGTGCGTCACGCCACGCACATGCGGACACGCATGTAAGGTCTCCTCGTTTGGTATCGCATTTCGGCGCGTGCTGCGACCACCGCACCGGCTGGAAGCCAACACCAATCAAAAAACGTTCTCACGTCCGTTCCACTCGAGCGTGGTCACCGAAAAATTAGGTTGCTTTCTGCCACAACTGCCCTGCACGACGAGACCTCGATCAATCCATCAACGATCCATAAACAAAGGCGATCTACATTTTACAATATCTTTTTTATCGAATATTCTTAACTCGGAACAGCTATTAATAACATCTGCGTCGCTTAGGTCGACGTGCTTCCAATCTACTTTGTAAGCTTGTGACAATTTCATCGTTGTCGAACGAATTGCTAGCGGAAAGTTGATTTTTGCTGTTTCTAGTTCGGGGTGTTCGATTAAGCCTGAATTATTTTCTCCGAAGACGGTTTCGAATTACTGCGATGATTAGGAGTCGTTTGGTGGCTCCGAGTCTCTCGGAGCGTGTCCCGCTCCTCCGCCATATTGAAATCCGCAATCCGAGACCGGAATAATCGGAATTACACGATAATAGTCGAAAATTCCCGGCTACGTGCTCCAGAATTACTATAATATTATCTTTGGTAATAATATTCGAAGCCTGGGGAGTACAGGTTGGTGTTCCCCGAACGGTGTTTGAACTGCATTTTTCAGAAACGAACCTGTTCACCTCCATAACTTCGAGGATCGAATCGAAACGTTTCAATTATTCCGGGAAAAAACGAGATCCGCAAACAATTTTACCGAAATTTATGCTTCCTCGACAGACCAGAATTTGCGAAATCCTCTTCGCAACGTTTCTGGACTGGTACAGCAATTATAGTAACTATTCGGCTGCTAAAAACGATCTCCCGGCACATCGAATTCCTGCGTAGCTGGCACGACCATACAAAATGTGGTAGAACAGATTGAAATTGTGTGGTGTGGGGTTAAAAATTAGCTGAAAATGACCTGTGACAACCAGACTCAATATCCGAACAACAATTGAAGTGGTCGCACATTGCATCCACCAAAAATAACTAGTCCACCATGTTGAATCATTACGTAACTAATCGAACGATCTCAAATCCGCTGTAACAAATTACACTTCTACAATGGAGGGTTAACAATTACCAGAAAATAACCTATGCCAACTATATTTAATATCTACACAACCATTGAAGCGATCATAAATTAAATCTACGGCGAACAGCTAGGCCGCCATGTTGAATCCTAGCGTAACTGATCGAACGATCTGAAATCCCCGTAATAGATTACGATTCTGCGATGGAGGGTTAAAAATAACCAGAAAACGAGTTGTAATTCCACGACTAAACAATTATCCGGAGCACTCGAAGGCGGGATGATTGTGGAAATATTATTGCAAACAACGGAAAGCCGTATCGCAGTTTTTCCATGGGGTTCCACGAGGCGGCCAGGTTTCGACGTCTTCAATTATTAATAACAGGATGGTCGTCATGCGCAGAGGGGGCATTCTATACTTGGAAAAAAGAAGGAATGCTGGCTCGGAACAGGGGAGCCAACACGTTGAAAATAATTGTCCTGTGACTACGGCCCGGAAACCGCGGCGGTCACCACGGTACACGTCCTCCTGGTCGTTCTCTCGCATAAAAGCCCGCATCGATTGCTGTTTATCGCCCGCGGCGAGGAGGATCCGAGGAAACGCACCTCGAGAAACGACACACGGCCACCAAGGAAACTTTCGAACGTCAAAGGGAGAACTTCTGCCGTTCGGAACACCGATCCGAAGGAGACCAAGCCGATCCGACGAGCTCGGGATCTTTAAACCGGCCGACCAATCATCGCGGGAATCTTCTGTCGCTTCTTTGTGCCCTCCAAATAACCCTTGTTCCGCCTTTTTAACGTTCTAAACACGCTCCTGGACCAAACAGTCAATCAATTATTCTCGGACTCGCGATCTTGATGCTAACTGTGCTCGACGGACGGAGAAATTGACTTTGTTGCAATGCTGAAAATTTATCAAATTGAATTAACCAAATTGGAACTGAAGAATAAAGATTTGTCTTTCAGTTCTTTTAAACGCTAAGAAAATATTCGATTAGGAATCCCTGATGTTAATGCAATAAAATTGTCTTATCTTTCGGGAGAACGTCCAAGTATAAAATTCGAGAACAAGATTCGCAAATGGTTGACGGAAGTGTCATTTATAATTTTCGCTGATTATGGGCACGAGAGCTGTTGTCCGAGGAAGGGTTTGCGTTGCTCGAAAAGGATGCAACGACAGGTATATTTATACGACGCCATGTTAATACAAATATTAACGTCACTCAGGAACGGACCGACGTTCGTCCGATCGAGATAGAAGCTGCGTCTCTAAATGTGGAAACGCGCCGCTGCCAATCCATGCTAACAAAGATGCACTCCAATATTCATACTCCTTGGGAAAAAGTTGAAATGATTATTTTTAAAAAGGCGGCCGGATTCGAGCCGCGGGAAACGAACGCCGAGAGCCCTGAGAACCCGCGGCCGCCTCGGACATACATATTTTATGGGACCTTGCGAATCCGACGACTTCCCGCGACCATAAACCGGCCTCGACGAGAATTTCTATTACCCGTTTCTTGGGAAAATTCTATCGATTGCTAAGCGGTTGGACGAGGACTCTCGAGAAGCTCGATTTTTCAGGGAAACACAGAAAATCGATCGATTTGTAGATTTATAATATATGTTGCAATATTAGACTGCATTGTGGGTCAGTGACGAAGATTAAATATTCATCCTACGAGTTATCAACTTTTTAACAAATTAAACAGAAAATTGTATAAATATTGTACACTTGTGGACCTGCAAATCCATATTAAAAAATTCAAGAGAAGAATCGGAGAAAACTATTAAACTATGTCCAAAATACTACAAAATTAAACAGAAAATTGTATAAACATTGTACATTTGTGGACCTGCAAGTCCATATTAAAAAATTCAAAAGAAGAATCGGAGAAAACTATTAAACTATGTCCAAAATACTACAAAATTAAACAGAAAATTGTATAAACATTGTACGCCTGTGGACCTGCAAATCCATATTAAAAAATTCAAAAGGAGAATCGGAGAACACTATTGAACTATTTCCAGCATACTGCAATCATTGCACAAAATTTTGCACTTTCAGCCCAGTCATATTAGCTGTCCACCCCACTTCTGGATTCTACAACGCTTCTGATATGAAGAGGGTTAAAATAAACTGGACATCCATTATGACTACGACGGTTCAAGAGTCACATTCGAAAAACAAGTTGGAAAATTAATAAAATTTTCGGTGGAGACGAAAGTGGACAGGCTCGAGAATGTAGAGCGAACTTCCGGGGGGTGTAACAGCTGATCAAGGAAGGCGAGAAATTGCAAATGAAGTTGGAAGGAAGAACGGCCCTCCCCAAGACACGTGGACTTGTCCTTAAACGGAACCTCTTAGACATTGTGTCGGTTTCTCTTAGCGAAGCAGCTCCGTAACGACGACAGATGATGTGGGTACCACGAGGGAACGTGACGTCACCGTCCCCGTCGCTTACACGGCTTTTTCTTTCGGGTTCCCCCTATTCCTCGCGTTTCGGGGCTGCGGACGACACCTTTCGCAGCTGTCACTCGCATCTGTAATCTCTTTGACGCGAGCTGGACTAGAAGTGTGCACGTGTGTTGCCTTTGGGAGAGGGGGAATTAAATGCTCCGGGGGCCACGTGACCGAAAAATCCTACCAATCAGCGCGTAGAGCGGTTCCAGAATGTTATTGACCCCTAAATCCCATATTTTAGAATAGCCTGTATCGACTTGGATATTTCAAATTGGTATAATTTCGTTAAAACACATCGTGGGACGATGGAATTTATCTTCATTTAACCCTTAGCACTCTAATGGTGACTCTGAGGCACCATTAAAAATTGCTGTACCATTATTCAAAATATTGTATACATTATTAAATACATGGGCATCTATTCAATTACTGAATAGTTAGGTATTATATGAGGTATTATATCAATATCATATCCATACAATTTTTAAAATCATAGGTAATGGAAATATTCCAGGTAGAAAAACATGTTTAATTTTTTAGTTAAAGTAGCTCAGAGTGCAAAGGGTTAGAACATGAAGCCTCTAGTTTTACAACCCATTCATCATTTTTTGGTAGAAAGACTTGGAAACACCAGAGAAATGTTTTTGAATCACCAAGCTAGGAATTCGGTTTTTCTCGAAAGTAATCAACGTAGGAGAAATGACATTGGAGAAATTATTTTTTTTACTGAATTGATGCAAGCGAGTCTTCTCAAAATCGAAAACGGAGGGTCACGATTGACTCCTCGTCAGAAAACCGAAATCAGAACAAGCAGAAAACGGAGAGCAGCGTGTCCGTGGTGGTAAAAGTAAATAAGTGGACACAGCAGGACCGGTGTCTCTGTAACTAATGTACCTGACCCATTTTGACGATCGATAGCGGCGTTGGTGAACGCGATTAAGCGCAAATGACAGTCAGAAACGGGCCAGAGGCACTCATTACTGGGCGAATTTCGACGGACGATGGTTTCTCGGCCGTGGTGATCAGTTCCAGTTGATTTTCCGTTTTGTTTTCCTGTTTTGCTCGCGCGAGATCATTAATACGTGATAACCATCGAATTTATTATTTATTAACCACTCCCCATTTTAAATTACAGAACTCGCTCCTCGATTTTTCTCGGAATTCATGCTACCGAATATATGTAGCCACAATTTGGGAGTAATCAAGTGAACTTAACACTAGATCCTCCAATAAATACGTAAAGCTGAAGTACATTATTTTAAATATATTTATAACTATTATAATATAAAATTGTAAACAAATTATTATTAGTAATAAATTTGTAACTCAAACCTTAGACCCTTCTTCTTTGACATTTTTAAATATTGTATATCAAATTTTTTAAAAATATATTTGAAACTTCACATTGGTGAATAACCTAACATAGGTGAATGTAGTCACAATCGCCACATATTTACCTACGCCCCTTCTCAACGATATCGTCTACATCTAAATAGCAATTATCGAGTATTAAAAAAGATGCAATACTGTAGTGAAGTTGCCCAAAGTTTCAAACTCGAAACACTGTACTCCAATGATGACCTCACTGTCGATTTGTAAATTACAGAACTCACCCCTCGATTTTTCACAGAATTCATGCTACCGAGTATGCAAGTATACTGACCTGCCATCGCAACTATATTGTCTACATCTAAATAGCAATTATCGAGTATTAAAAAAAAGATGCAATACTGTAGTGAAGTTGCCCAAACTTTCAAACTCGAAACCCTGTACTCCAATGATGACCTCACTGTCGATTTGTAAATTACAGAACTCACCCCTCGATTTTTTACAGAATTCATGCTACCGAGTATGCAAGTATACTGACCTGCCATCGCAACTATATCGTCTACATCTAAATAGCAATTATCGAGTATTAAAAAAGATGCAATACTGTAGTGAAGTTGCCCAAACTTTCAAACTCGAAACACTGTACTCCAATGATGACCTCACTGTCGATTTGTAAATTACAGAACTCACCCCTCGATTTTTTACAGAATTCATGCTACCGAGTATGCAAGTATACTGACCTGCCATCTCAACTATATCGTCTACATCTAAATAGCAATTATCTAGTATTAAAAAAGATGCAATACTGTAGTGAAGTTGCCCAGAGTTTCAAACTCGCGAACACTGTACTCGAAAAAGACCTCACTCTCGATTTTTCAATTACCGAACTCAACCCACGAATTATGTTAGTATTCGTGCAACCAAATACTGTCTCCCCTTCTCGAGAACATCGTCCGTCATTAAACAATAAAACTTGCTTGCCCCTCGGTTTCCCTTAGTTTTCAATTACAAACGGACCCTCGAACTCTCCTCGCGGATATGTATCGGGAATAAAAATCAATAATCAATCGAGCGCGATCTAAATATGTCCAGAGATCGGGATGGTACCGTAAAGGATCGAATGGACAATTATTCTGGGCCAGTGTTTTCGCAATCGCGGGAACAAAGGGCAGAAAAAGAACTCGTATTTCGTTTGTTAATTCTCCACGGTCTCGAGCGCCGTTCCTCTCCGCTTTCAGTGGCCTATGGCATGAAAGAAACGCAACAATCGGCTTTTCAAGATCAAACTCCGTCTTCGCGTAGCATAATAGGGGATGAAAATTTCATGGAATTAGTGTTTATACGCAATGGAACTCTCCCTCGCTCTCGTGCACTCCCTGAACATTCTTCCACGATTCTAAAGCCGTACTCATCCTCCGCAATTTTTCCCTCTCAGTTTATTCGCGGATCGCGGAAACGTCATCGATGACCTCGTTGCCGCTCAACGCGTAACCTTGAAGCGACAGAACGGCCTGATAAAAGTTAATTAAACGAAGACGTTCTCCAACGAGACACTGCTCGCGCGTGTAATTAACGGGGTGCGTATTTAATGCATTCATGACGAAAATTAATTGGTAAAATGCAAATCTTCAGACATTAGAAGAACCGAATACTGATATTTCATTTCCGTTTCCTAAAATTGACTAGGACAATTTTCATTTCGCATAAAGATCCGCAATTTAGTAATTCAGGAAGTTTCCAGTTTCGGTTCCATAATTATGATTTCTGTATCTTATTTATTCCCAAATAAAAAAGTTTTTAAAAAAGCCTTTTTTATTTTTGCATGTAACTTTGTAAATAATAATTTTTTGGAAAATCTTGTTTGCATATCATTTCATAAACCAATGCTTCTAATTAATTCTGAAAAACCAAGTCGTTTGGTACAATTATAAAACAGTTATTCCATTTTAGAAAGTTTACGATCATTTTGTACACCCACTGTGTGTTATTGAATAAAGTTACGAATAAATATATTTCAATTTTAATTCCAACTTAATATATTACATTTTATAAATTGTAGCACCCCCATAACATCAAGCCACAAGCGACCATTAGATTCGAAACATTTTGCACATCATTTTACAAACCAATGCTTTTAATTAATTCTAAAAAATCAGTTATTCAATTTCAGAAAGTGTACGAACACTTTGTACACCCATTGTAATTCGTAAATTCCACCGGAATGAATAAAACGAAGAGGAAAAAATCCCACAAGCCAAAAGCACACGTCCCCGCCTCGACAATCGTGACGAACAGGCTCCGAACATCGAGCACGGCCAGTTCTCTAAGCAGACGTTCAAACAGATGAGCAATTAAGCCCAGAAAGTAGCCAGGATCGCCTCTGTGCACTGTTCCCCGGTGTTAATCGATGCTCGATCAAAGTTCGCCGCGGTAGCGGACCGTTTGCTCGGAATGATTAGGCGCTGCATCATTCATCGTCGACCGGTCGTCTCGTTCTGGTGTTCGCGGGCCCGAGTCGAACAGGATTTTCCCCGGGTTTGTTTCACCGTTTCGTAAAAAATGCACCACACAGGCCGAGAAGCGTGCGCGAGGCTCCTTCGGGCCACGATCGATGCGACTATTACTACACTGTGTGTCCATTATCGTGAGCGTACAACGGGCTCAAGATACAGCCGGCGGAATTAGCACCGTTTTCCCATCGATCCCAGCCTTTGAATCATTTACGAGCCGACCTGTACGACGGCCGAGCACATTCTTAGGCGCGCGACGGTGAAACTGCGTCGAAAAATCCCACCGACTCCCTTTGCTCTCCCGAAAATCCCCGTTCGATGGCTCGCGATCGATCGACCAACCTTCAAGGTCGTTAAAAATGATCGTTAGTCTTATAACTCGGGAATTATTCATTTCGACACTTTCGACTGCCACGGGGACTCAGAAACTCCATAAAACCAAAGTAATCGATGCTATAAAACAGCTATCGAAAAGTGAAAATTTATCACGCTGTAGTTCTTCAACCTTCTTGCATTTTCCAGATATTAACCTTTGGTAGAACTAATATATTGACGGTTAGATCTTTATGCAAAATGAAAAATTGATGTTTTTAATAATAGGTCGTGTGCAACGTGTTATAGTCCAGTCAACGAAAACTTGTAGAAGGAAATGGAAAGAACACAATTTTTGACTTTGGGACTTTGTTTGGACTAGTTAGGAGGTAAACATACTAAAAGTCCCCACTCCTAGGAGGTGAGCGGAGTGCAGGGGGGCACGTGGAAAGTCCCTTTTTTTGGTTTTTCGCTTATATCTCGGAAACTATGCGTCCTAGCGATAAGACCATTCTATACAAAATTAATGCTAACACAATATCCTACAAAATTGTTTCTATTCAGTTTTTCGGTATCTCGCACAGTATTCGAGATATCCGCGCCCATAGTTCACTAATTTTGAGAAAGAAAATGCTTGCCTCTTGTTTTTTGTCTTATTTGACTAAATCTTCTTTTCCAAAATTAGTGAACTATGGGCGCGGATATCTCGAATACTGTGCGAGATACCGAAAAACTGAATAGAAACAATTTTGTAGGATATTGTGTTAGCATTAATTTTGTATAGAATGGTCGTATCGCTAGGACGCATAGTTTCCGAGATATAAGCGAAAAACCAAAAAAAGGGACCTTCCACGTGCCCCCCTGCACCCGGCTCATCTCCTAGGAGTGGGGACTTTTAGTATGTTTACCTCCTAACTAGTCTAAACAAAGTCCCAAAGTCAAAAATTGTGTTCTTTCCATTTCCCTCTATACCCCCCTTTTAAGCATTAATTGACTGGACTATTAGTATTGTTACGATGACACGAGATGAAGTTGCTTTCCCCTGTGAATATATCGCATAGATCGAGCGTTATATCGATATTGCAGTATCTGAACAACGAGGTTGTTGATTAAAAGAAGAGAGTCGTCAGATCCTTTCGAACGATTGAAGCGAGAACACGCATCGACGATTACATTGATTCTTTGTTAACTGTTGTACAATTAATAAATAATTGTTATTGTCTACAATAATGAGTTCTCCGGCAAGACCGCGCCGAAGTCTTCGTAACAGAATGATTCAGTTCATCTTGTTCCTGCAATTTGAGTGTCACCTACTAGGTTTTTCCATAAACGCATAGAATCAGCGACGAATATTGGATTTTGCGAGGCACTCGTCGGATCGTTTGGACGAATCGAGAGGCAGATATTTTGGCAGCGGATCGAAGATGGCGCCAGGGAGGGCGTCGGATGATTTTCGTGGCGAAATCATCGAAGACTGGAAGCGAAGCGATTCCCAGAGGGACACCTGTGCTCGCCGCTCTCGAACGTGTTTTAATGAGACGACGCTTTGAGAAGGAGCGAGAAAGAAACGTGGGAAACAATAGCGGGGACTCTAATCTGAAGGGCACTGGATCGAACCCTTCTCCTACAGCATTGTCTGCCTCGAACCCTTTCGCCACTGCCACCTTTTCTTCGGTCTCCCTCGGCCTTTCGACCCTCGCGAACCTCCGTGGCGGAACAGGGACAAGAAAACCAGAGCGAGAAAATAACAGAGAAAGAAAAAGAGCGAGAGACATGCTAGCTACAGAATAGTTACTGGCCCTCCTCGACATTATCTTTACGCCTTTGCCGGCGTACAAAAGGAACGACGGAAGCCGGCAGGGTTTCAGAAAAGACTCCGGCCAGAGAGAAATGTTTGTCCGGTCCGAAACGCGAGTTTGCTTTTCTTATTTCGAATCCCTCCCCACCCCTGTCTCTCTCTCTCTCTCTCTCTTCGTTCACCGAGCCATCTTGCATGCGATCTGGCCTGACCTTCTTCGCACGACGCGATACATCCGAATGGAAGTCACTGGGCTACTTCGGGAGGATTCATTAATATTCGCCGACCCGCGAGACCGCCATTTACCCGACACTCCGGTTACTCGGAATCGGCAGCTCGACTTTTTTCAGAATCCATTTCACTTTCCCGACCCTCCACGAATGCTTCACGACGAAATCCTTGATCAATAGTACACTCGGTTTCATTAAACTGCCCTACAAACTCGTTTTAACGCGCCGACCGCCTTAGCAGAGTCCATGAGTTGCACACAATTAGAACAATTTCATCAACGCTTCTACAAGTATTTTGGAAACCTTCTTGCACCCTGTGGATCGTAATAATATTTTATTTACCTAGTAGATTGAAGATTGATTTTCAAGACAGAGGGACTGGATAGGGTTAGGATAGGGTTAGGATAGGGTTAGGATAGGGTTAGGATAGGGTTAGGATAGGGTTAGCAGAGTCCACGAGTTGCACACAATTAGAACAATTTAATCAACGCTTCTACAAGTATTTTAGGAACCTTCTTGCACCCCCTGGATCGTAACAATATTTTATTTACCTAGTAGATTGAAGATTGATTTTCAAGACAGAGGGGCTGGAATACCAATGAGTATTGGAAAATAGAAATTGCGTGATGCTTTCGTCGCACAAATTCGATCCATTGTAATTAAATGATTAAATAAAAAAACAATTGATCGAATCTGTGCACCGAAAGCATCACACAATTTCTATGAAGTATCTACGATCGACAGAATTGAATATTTAGTATTGGAAAATCGTACGAATACAAATACATATGCAAAGTCCGAAGTCTGGTTACCAAAAGATGATTTTCTAGGGTGAAAGGGCGTACAATACTTCCAAAAATTTACAATCCAAGCCAAACTGCCTGGTTTGCTCAAATTTTTGAAGCTAGCATAAAAAGAGGTTTTTTGTCTACAGTAAACTGTATCAGGGCCAATTATTATAATCTTGCTGCCTGACTGTACCGCGTGAATTTATTTTTCAGATTCTGAATTCCACATCTAGTGGCTGCTAAGACTGTATTTGTACTAACAGTGTAAACCTATTGTACAATTGTAAAAGCCGAAATATACCTGTAATAGGTTTCAATGGCTCTAATAAAAAAATATTGACAGCGTATGGAAAATATGAGGGCTCGTTTATGGGGATTCGAGAGGCCCAGAGAAACGTCCCCCAGGGCTGCCAGTTAAACGTAAGACGCCTCGCAAAGGGATTAGAGTCGAGATTCGAACGGGAGTTACTCTCAAGAACGAGGTTTCCTAGACAATACGACGGCAAGGAAGAATGGAAAAAGTGGATTTACAAGTTTGAGCAACGGTTCGAAGTCCGTTGTTCAGAAATTAAGGTCCCCTGAATGGCCTGAGAGACCGTGGGTTGCCCTAGTTCGCGAATAACTGATGTTAACCCCCGGCCCAACAGTGATCTAAACCCCTGCTGTAGACACGAGGATCATTTAGTATCCAAAACATCGTACCACTCATGAACAGTATATCAGCGGAATGTTCTGCAGATAACTCGACGTCGGCACGGTGTCTTCCAACTAAATACAATTTTCTGAACTTTGTATAAACGGCATCGTCAAACACGAAAATCGTTTCGCCGTCTTGATCGTTACGATACTAAATTGCATCTAAACCACGTTTAAAAGGTATTAAAATAATTCAATGAAAACGTGTCTCGGAATCTCTAAACATGCACTACAAAATTTTAAATAGCAAAATGTATGAAATGAATTACACTATCTGCAAATAAATAGTGAAAACGTGAATGTTACAAGTGTGTCCATTTTCTTGAAAATTGTCTAAACATGGACCGAAATGTCGAAATTTGAATTCTCATAAATTGCAAAATTGCTTTTGAGTAACAATTTGATCGAACCATTGCGCCGTTAACATCGATACTCTTTATTGCAAGTGTGTGATAGCGAATGTGTTAGAATCTGATAGAACTAAATACAATTTTCTGAACTTTGTATAAACGGCGTCGTCAAACACGAAAATCGTTTCGCCGTCTTGATCGTTACGATACTAAATTGCATCCAAACCACGTTTAAGAAGTATTAAAATAATTCAATGAAGACGTGTCTCGGAGTCTCTAAACATGCACTACAAAATTTTAAATAGCAAAATGTATGAAATGAATTACACTATCTGCAAGTTAATTGTGAAAACGTGAACGTTACAAGTGTGTCCATTTCCTTGAAAATTGTCTAAACATGGACCGAAATGTCGAAATTTGAATTCTCATAAATTGCAAAATTGCTTTTGAGTAACAATTTGATCGAACCATTGCGCCGTTAACATCGATACTCTTTATTGCAAGTGTGTGATAGCGAATGCGTTAGAATCTGTTAGAATCGAGACAGAAGCTAGAACTGACGAGTTAGATCGAGTGATTAAACCAATTAATAATTAGACTAATAATTACATAATAATAACAACTAGACTACTAATTATGTAATAATAATAATTACATAATACTAATTAGACTAATCAAGAGATTAGATCGAGTTAGATCACAGAAATCAGACGATCACTTCCGGCAAAACAGAATTCCCAAAAAGATGCCTAAAGAGAAGCAGCACGGTTCCCGATAAACTTCGCCGAAGAATACGAAGTATCATCGAGTGTAGAAAATCGACGTATAACCAGGCAGCGTATACGCAAGGGAAGGATCGCAGGGCCAACTTCCGGTTGCTCCAGGTCGTCCAGGATCTCCTCGGATCGTCTGAACGGAAGGACTAAGGGGGTCGGTGGACGTGGCATTCGGGCGCGAATTCGGTCTCGGGCCGGCTAGATAACATGTTCGGGGTACGGACAGGGCAGAAATCCTTGGTGTCAGGAGGGGGGAGGCACACGACAGCGTGGCGACGGCATGGCGATCATGGCGTCTCGGTGAGGTCGCGGCTGCGCGGTCCGCCTAACGCCGCGTGACCACGATCAATAACTGTACGCGGTGTTGTGCCGGGGCAAAGGATGTTGAATTCGAAAAGTGTTATTCCGCGCGTCTATCTCTGAATGATATGGAAGGGAACGCCTCTCCACGTGGGTGCCACGTGTGCGCTTCCGCCCGCGTCTCTCACGCGCGTGCACGCGCCCCGTCCGATTTCGTCGGCCCAAAACAGAGAGAGAGTCGAGAAACCCGCTCCTTTCGAACCTTTTCCTTCCGTCCGACTCCTCGCTCGTCCTGGGCCATCGACCTTCACACGTCGATCCTACCTGTCCTTGGATCGAGCACGATTTTTCCAATTCTACTCGACAGATCACCTTTGAGATATTCCCAAAACACTTCTCGCAGATCTTATTTCTAGGGGTGGTTTTTAGACTCCGGGGAAAACTATGCTCCACGCATTGACTGCATCATTGCTACACCAATCGAGGGTTTACCCGTCAATTCAGGTCGTCGGAACATTGAGAAATACTTTTCCTGTCGTTCTACTCGAAAGATCACTCGGAGATCATCTTTTTAGGGTGGTTTTTAGACTCGGGGGGAAAACTATGCTCTACACATTGACTGCATGATTGAGAAATACTTTTCCTGTCGTTCTACTCGAAAGATCACTCAGAGATCATCTTTTTAAGGGTGGTTTTTAGACTCGGGGGGAAAACTATGCTCCACACATTGACCGCATGATTGCTACACCAATCGAGGGTTTTTACCCGACGATCAGGTCTTCGGAACACCGAGAAATACTTTTCCTGTCGTTCTACTCCAAAGATCACTCAGAGATCCTCAAAAGAATTCTCTCGGGCTCTTCTTTCGGGGGTAGTTCAGGAATAGAGACGGATTCTACACACGGTTACTACCTCGTTAACCAAGAGTCTCTTCGTCGATCGGAGCGTTCAGAGATGAAGGAATACTCTTGTGATGATTTTACTAAAGAGACTTGTCAAAGTTCCTCGAGAGACTTCTCAGAGATCCTCTTTTAAGGGTAGTGTGCAGACTTAGGAACAGGCTCTGCACACGCTTGTTACGTTGTCGCTAGAAGACCTATCCTTGGAACCAACCTGTCCTTAGATCGAGGACGGTTTTTCCTATCGTTCTATTTGAAAGATCGCTCGGAGATCCCCGAGAGACTTTCCTCTAGAGGATTTTCTTTCAGGGGTAGTTCAGAAATGGAGTGGACTATAGTTTATGCGCGATTGCTATGTCGTTAATGAGGGATCTATCCGTTGATTAGATCGTCCGAACGTGGAGAAATACTTTTCTGATGATTTTTTCAGAGATCCTCTTTTAAGGGTAGTGCAGATTCAGGAACAGACCATATTTCTATACACGGTTGCTACATTATTGCTGAAGGACTTATTCGTCCATCCAACACGTATGTGACAATTTTTCCCATGATTCTATGCGAGAGTTGCCTGTTCTTGTAAGATTTTTATTATGATCGTTGATCAGACCGTCCGAAGGTAGAGGAATATTGTTCCGATAGTTATATTTCAGGTATTTCTCTAGGTTTGAGTTTTAGGGGTAGCTTCGAGCGATATAGACACACGGTACTCTACTACACACGGTCGACTGGATCGTTAACGTAGGAGTCTAGGTCGACGATTGGAGAACTAGATCAGACGCGGTTAGAGCGGTTGGGGAATCGACGTGGATCGTGTTTCGCGTAGAATCGTTTCACGATTGAGCGACACGCTGGATCGTATCGAGCGATAACGACACGGCACCGTCGTCGGCGCGTAACAACAACGCGGACGCAGATGTGCGCGTGTATAGAAGGTAGATTGGACGACAGTTTCGCGGCGGTCGTAATGTTTAGCGAGATAAAGGTGTCAAGAGGAGCAACGTATGTATATAGTACATAGATATACATGTGCTTGTGTATATATATGTACGTATATCAGATAGATAGATAGATAGATAGATAGATAGATAGATAGATAGATAGATTAATATATAAATATATGTAGTATATTATAGAGCACCGTTTTGAGTAAGTAAGTAAGTAAAGTGACAGAGAATAGGCACAACACAACAGTGATTTGTGTGTGCGTGTGTGTAGGTTTTTGGCGGTGGACTAACCTGCTAGCCGCAAGGCGGACATTCTCTGAAACTCGGGCTCCTGCAGCCACTTCCACATCCGTCGGAAGGTTTCACGTCCGCTCTTCAGCTTGGACCAGGGTTTCGGGTTGCGCAGTAGGTCGCTGAGGGTGCCCTGGCTCCGGCAGAGGACCCTCTGCGCGAATATCGCCTGCGGTATGCTGTACCTCTTGAGCTCGGCGCTGATCCTCTGCGCCAGCTCCTTGGTGTTGATCTCCTCGACCTCACCGGCGCCGTTCCCAGCGGACGAGACGGTCTTCATCACGACGGACGTGTGCTGCACGTGCTGCGTGTGCGATATCGTCTGCTGCGGCATCGACTGCTGTTGCTGCTGCTGTTGTTGCTGTTGTTGTTGTTGCTGCTGTTGCTGCTGTTGTTGCAGCTGCGTTTGCATCGGGGGCGGCGACGCAGCCGGCACCGAATGCGTGGGCGGGGAATGATGCGAGGGCGCGAAACTGGCCGTCGCAGAGACCGCCGGCGGCGACGAGGGACTCAATGCCGCCGGACTCTGTTGAAGCCTTGGCAAAAAGGCCGGATCGTAGTGCGGGCTGGCGGACTTGTGCGGCGAGTTCAATCCGCTCTGGCTGTAGGCGCTCTGGGGCGACAAAGGGCTCGGCTGTAGTCCGGCGCCGGGCGAAGGGTAATTGTGCGGCGGCGACATGCTCATCGAGGGCAGCTTGTCGTACGCGTACGGCGAGCTGCCCATGCCGAGGCCGATGTTACCGAGGCCGTTGTTCTGCATGACCGCGAAACTACCGGTGACGCCGCCAGCGGTGTGCGCACTGTACACAAACTTGTCGCTCATCGTCGAGATCGGCGGCAACGGTTGCAACGGCGTCAGGGTCGCGTAAGACGAGCCCGGGCTGAAGCCAGGCGGCGACATCCTCTCCGCGACCGAGGTCAGTGTCTGATAGGTCGGCTCTGGCTGCATCGCCCTGAAGTCCGTCGCGTCGATCATACTCGCGACCGAGACGCTTATCCCCGACGTCGGCGTTAGCTTCCCCGGACTGAGCAGCTCCGAGTCGGCGTCACGCGAGTCCACGTCCACGTCCTGAGGTGGCACGATCACCGACAGGGACTCCCTCGCGTTCTGTCTACCACCACCACCGCCACCTCCACGGCCGCCTCCGCCGTCACCGCCACCGCCGCCACCGTTTCCGTTGCCGTTACCGTTGCCACCACCGGCGCCACCGACGGCACCTCCGCCGCTGCCGCCAGTGCTGCTGCTTGTACTACTGCTACTGCTCGTGCTACCACCGCTACCACCTTCGCCACCTCCACTACCACCACCACTAACAACGACCACGCCGCCGCCGCCACCACCACCACCACCGCCACTGGTGCTGCTACCGCTGCTACTGACGCTACTGCCTCCACCACCTCCGCCGGCGGTGCTGCCACTGTTGTTGCTCGCCGGCTCCTGGGACGACGACAGATCCTCCGCGCCCGCGAGCTCTCGCTCCTCCTTGACGCCGAGCGCACCCGCCGCCAGTAGTTCCAGCGGCAAACTCGCGCACGCGATGTCGGGACTTTGCTCTTGTTGTTGATGTTGCTGTTGATGGTGTTGCTGCTGATGATGGGCCTGCGAATGATGAGGATGATGATGATGTTGTTGTTGTTGTTGTTGTTGGTTTTGGTGATGATGGTGGTGATGGTGGTGGTGATGATGATGGTGATGCCTACCCCCACCAACCACCGTCCCTCTACCACCGGCGCTGCTACCACCTCCACCGACGTTCCCTCCTCCACCTGCACAGTTCCCATTCGAGCCACCCCCACCGGTTCCCCGGCCATGCGTAGAAACCGCCGCCGGGGAATCGACCGAGTCCAGTAATTGCTCGCTATGCGATTGATGATCGGCTATGTCCCCTATACCTTCCATTTACGCACATCTAGTTCGTGTGGCCGCGCACTCGCTCTCCCGTGCTCGGACACACCGCGTGCACACACTCCGGGACTCTCTGCTATCAACACCACACGTTTCGAACCCTCCGCCAGACAGATTCGAACTTCTCCGAGGACTAAAAACCACCTTGTTTACGTTCACGGTTTTTTTTTTACGTTTCTTTGTTCCGAGTCGAGTCACAAGAGTAAAGGTTCGAACGATCCCGCGCGTTTCGACCACCAACACCCGCCGCGGAGAATCTTACTTGAGAACGGGAATCTCGCTCCCACTGACAAACAACTAATATCCCAGATATATCACCGTCCGCGTCGTCACTGAACGTCCGACGAAGCAGACAGCTCGGGGAATATCGAGCAGTATTCTCTGGACAACGACCGCCGCCAGCTGCGACTCCTCGTGACCGACAACAACCTTGAAGACGACGAAGACCAAGAGAATGGTATCCCGACCCCGACGAGGACGTCGTCGTTCGACGGTGTTGTCGCTGATCGTTCGATCGCTGCTGATGTTGCTGTTACCGTTAGTTCTTCCTCTATCGCTCCGGCACCCGGTCGGATCGGCATAGAGATCCGGTAGCACAGCAGCGGCGACCACCGTGCGCCCATGACATACGCGGAGCGAGTGAGAACGCACACCACGTCCGCGCGCTCCAGTGAATACGTTAGTCCGTGTCGAGCGACGAGGGAGCGAGAGAGTCAGCGATATATCAGTCAGCGGAACACCCGCGGAGGAGCGGGGAGGGAAAGCACCTGGGGCTATCTCTCTCTTCCTTTAGCCGCGATAGTCTTTCCGTGTGACCCTCTCTCTCTCTTTCAGTCTCGCTTTGTACCCGCCGGTACCCCCGAGAGCTGTCCAGAAGAGAGACCCTTCCGTTCCGTTTCACTCCGTCGTCCCCCTTCCCCGGACACGAGGCGCACGAGCCACTACCACCACCGGGAACCACCACTACCACCAGCAGCACCGTTACCACCTGGTCCACCCTACTACCTCTCTAACGTGCTTCGTGTTCCTTCCCTTTTTTCCTCTCTTTCTCTATCCTCTCTCTCTCTCTCTCTCTCTCTCTACATGTATCCTGTCTCTTTTTCTTCAACCCTCTCCGTCCCTCTCTAGCCTCCTTTATTTTTCACACTCGCCGTTCGGTGTAAGCGACACCCTCCAGACGCGTGCTACGCTCTAACTACGCTTCCTCCGGGTCCAGGTGCGACTCGTACCATCCTCGTTCACCTCTATCGCCCGGTCTCTGTCCGATCAGCGTAGCACGGGGACACCCCCCTGACTACCACCACCACCACCAAGACCGTCAATGACGCACCAACACCATCTCACCGACGCGCCACCCGTGTGTACCCCGTACCTGCGCGCGATCCTTGCCAGACACGATCCACGTGAAAAGTTAACCCCCTTGCTGGCCGAACTGGATTAGCACACGCGAGACGCGATAGACAAGACAGATCGCAAAGCTACCGGCACGAACCTAGCCTAAAGTCGTAGCGTCGAACGGCGCGAGATACACAGCTCGAATCATCGTTCGTCTTTCGTTTGAAACTTTTTTTCCACCTCGTTGTCTCTCTATCCACACACGCACACTCTCTTTCTCTCTCTCTCTCTCTCTTTCCTCCCGCTCTTCTATAATATCTCCTGTCTGTCAATAGGTGTCTCTGTTTCTCCCGAAAAACCAGGTGCGCGAAAATGTTGTAGCACCCGTGTAGCGTGCACGTGCACAACACACCGCACCGCTGTCTTCTAACCCGGCGAGAAGTCCTAGGGTATATTCACCAGAACGAAGCCAGCTCTCGTGCGAGTCGTCGTGTACCGCCGAACAGCGGACACCGTCACACCACTACCAAAAAGACTCCGACGCTACTTCCACCACCACCACCTACACTACCGTCATCACACCACCACTACCACCGTCGACGCCGCCACCGTCGTCGTAGCAGCCGACGCCGTCGTCGTCGTCGTCGTCGTCGTCGTCACAACCACCACCAACAGCAGCACCAGCAACGGCGACGCCGCCACCGACGCCGCCACCACTCGGCCGTCACTCAGCGTTCTATCGATTTTCCGATACCTTGTGACCAACGTTGCTCGATGCGCCGATACTTCGAGCATAAACATCGACTGCTATCCCCGGACCCGCACAAGACTATCCTGGATTCTCGATACTAACCAAACGACCACCACGCCGCCTCGATCCACGATTATCGAGTCGCACAACGATCGCCGATCGTCTTTTCTTCGATTACCACCTACGTACAGATTCTACATTCGCAATTACCGACCGAAAACCACCATCAGACAATAATCTTGTCCACTCTTCAGGGTCCTCGACATCGATGATCCTTGACGATCTTCCTCGATCGACAGACTCTTCAGGGTATTCGATTCCGTAGTAACGGCATCCTCCAGACGGCGATTCTTAGAGGATTTCCAGAATCCTCTTCGGGACTTGCAGCACGGTCTGCGAAGGTTGCAAAGTCAGTACCAGCGATCTTCAGGGGACTTTCTGGATTACCGATCTGAATCGTCTATGGTCTAGATATTCTCTTCAGGTTGCAGATCTTGACTGGCGATCTTCAGTCATTATTCCTGAGTATTTTTAGATGGAGTAACGACTGTTCACTTTCTTCCGTCCCCTTCGGCAACTGACGAAGATGTTACGGTCTCTGGTAGCTAGCTAGATTAGCGACCGAAGAGTCCTCAATGTTTTCTTCGTAAACCGATGCAGGTGTAGGAATATACTACACCTCTCAGCAAGGTTTAGACTAGCTTAGACAGGTGGCAATCTTTAGAAGTCCTCAAAGAACACCTCCAGATCGGATTTTCTTTGATTCCGACCACCTCCAGCTTCGGAACGACTTCGCTCTTTCGACGTTCTCTTCAGGAACTCGAAATCTTCCCGATTCCCGTCCAAATCATCATGCTGCTCTCCAAGGCTGTTCGGAGCCCGAATTCGGCACGTTTTGGCGGTCCTCCCCGTCGAAGGTTGCAAGGTCTGGGTTAGCGATCTTCGTTGATCCGATTCTGGAAGATTCCTCTGGCGCGGGTTGCGTCGCCGCGGCGAATCCCGTGATCAATACGTAATCGAAGAACCGCGGCGCGGCTGGCAGAGCGTCGCGAGTGGCGGAATCGATCAGGCAGGCCCTCTCCTCTGGTCCACGTGTCCCGAATCGTTCGCGAGGCGAGAGACGCGCTCCGGCCGAGCACTTGGACGCAATTCCGCGATCGAAACGCGCATCCCCGCGTCTCCGCAGGGGTTGGTGGAGGGTATAGAGGGGTTCTTTCGAGGGGGGGGATTGAGGGGGTTCGAGGGGGACCGGGTTCCAAGATGTCCTCCCGTGGGTCTCCCCCCGAGGTCCTGGAGGAGGGCTGATCGAGGGTCGAGGATGATGGTCGAAACGAGCCAGGGAAGAGAAAGGGAGAGAGAGATAGAGTTAGGGAGAGGAGCCTTCCTTGGACGTAGGGGTGCAGAGAAAGGAGAGGGGTCGATAGCAGGATCAATAAAAGGACGATGGGAGTGGGGAGTCGCTCTGGTTCGCGAGGGGTGACGAGGAATCGATTTTCCGGCGAGTCGATAGCCGGAAGTGTCTCTCCTAGAATCGAGCTGGACACGAATATCGCACGCGCGCGTCACCGAGACACCGATCCTCTTCGACTCGCGATCCCGCGAGCCTGAACGAGGCGAGTGTTGCGCGTTCACGCGCACGCGTGCGCGCACCCTTCCGACAATTCTCACTCCCTTGCGATTCCACCAGCTTCCCCTCTCGCACTCTTGTCGTCGCAACGCGGCGCGGAAAATACGAGAGAAGCACACTCTTTCTTTCCAAGGGATGATTGGGTCTTTCGGTGTATGTTATTCTTTGCAAAGATTCGACGTAGAGAATGATTTTGTCAGCGAGGTTAGGCGCATTTCGCGCGCCAAGAATGGGGCGAGGGGCAGCTAGGGGTTTACGCGAAAAGGAGGGACGAGGTTGGTGAATTAGAGAGACGAGGAGCGGACGAGCCGGACGAGTTGCGCAGATCGCGGACGCGAGTATACGTGGCGAGGAATCGTTCTCTGTCTTTCTCCCGGTGGCTTGCTGTTTTTCTTTCTCGCTTTCTGCGCGGTTCGTCCTTCGTTGGGGCGAGAGGGGAAGGTTAGAGGGCTCGGTGGGGAACCCAGAGGGGTGGAGATCTTGCCACGGGGATCTGTAACGAACTCGATACGCAGGGGTCGAGAGGAGAACGCCGCGAGGGGCGCGCGGGAACGAAATGCGCCGCGAGGGGCGGCTCAGGGACTCCACGCTCTTCTTTGAGCCCTGCTCCAAGACAGCCTCGAGGAAACCGGTATTTTCGTACAACTCCTGACAACGAGTGCTCGAACACGATTCAAAATTGCATCGTTTTCTCAATACGTCTACCGACGATTGTTTAATGTTCAGATTAGATCAATGCCTTCTGTAGATCTTTGTCGATTATACACACGGTGAAAATTTCATCGAAATTTGTGTAATCTACAAACATTTTAACTTGAGAGTTTCAGTTGAGAGATAATTGCTATAACAATAGAGAGTTATAACTCGTAACAATGTCAACCGATTTCGAATTTTGGAAATTTCACCGTTTATATGATTGACTTTTTCGAAGATATTGGGTGTCCATTTGATGAGAATTCTTGAGGATCTTACCTAGGAGACGATTGAGGATGGTACTCTGAAAAAGGCGACAAATTCTAAGCTATCGATGAATGAATGATTCCTTGTGTCAATCGTAGATTGATATTAACTGTTTTTATGTTCCTAACGCATTGGTTTAATCAGTTGTTAGATATCACAGTATTTGCAAAATATCACAATGATTTTTTTCCGTCGTTTCGAACGTATTTTAGATCATTTTTAAGGAAAAAAGAAAAAATTGCGTTTGCTTAGCAGAAATAAAATTTTATAGAAAACACGTCTCTAATATAATATAGTATCTATAATATAAAACACTTTTTTAGAAAACATGATCATCATTGTCTTGTATGCCGACCTGGCATGAACACGTGTTTTCTATAAAATTTTATTTTTGCACTACGCAAACGCAATTTTTTTTCCTTGAATATGATCTACAGTAAGATCGAAACGTCGGAATAAAACGATTGCGATATTTTGCAAATAGTGTGAAATCTAACAACTGTTCGAACCAGTGCGCTGAGAACATGAAAACAGTTAATATCAAAGAATGCTTAACCGTTTTTAGTTTGTTGGAGTTCTTGAGTTAAGGGATGATCGAGAAGACCATTTTCTCCTCATTCACTTGCTGCAGGCTGTAATATTCACGTAGTTATCCATTAGATATAGACTAGTACGCTAACGCAGATTAATTAACTGTAGATTAGCCCTCGTTCTGCTGACGCTTGCCAAACATTTACGCACCCTCTGAAAATTCATCGAGACACGCTTATTTAAAACATGAAACCACGAAACATGCAACACAAATATTATTTGCAGTCGGTGAAAGGGTATAAAAACTAGCAATAATCGCATTGATTCTGAGTATAAAATTAGTATAAAAACGACGGCGAAGAATTTTGGTAAATACGTCGTTGCTAGTGTATTAAACCTAGAATTAAAGATCGCCAAATAGAGATCGATCAAGAGAAAAATCTTGCAAAAGGGATTGATTATTTGCAACCACTTTTGCATCGATGAACGTTCACGAACGTTCTAGGCGAGAGCGTAAATACTCGAGCAATAACAACGATAAATCTTCGTTACGGCCGTAGAAATAGAGAATGACGACAGTGAGTAATGAGAGAGTAGTGTTTAGAATAATGACCGTTGTATATTTATAGAACAGGTCCGACAATGCGAGAAAGATATCGCGCGACTATGATCCCGGTCCCGAAGCTATTAAATCGAACAGTTTGATTCGAGATGGGAAATTGTTTGTTCGGCAACGAGCGACAGGGAATCAGGCTAATACGCAAATTATCGAAGGAACGGTGTTAGACGATGTTCGAGAGAAACATTGCAAGTCGTTCGAGTTTGCCTTGACGTTGTTTGATCCGCCGCACAGTGGGCCAGAAACCCATCTTTTTGGACAAAAATCTGCCGACGAGGACTATACCGAAGCCATTTGAGCGGCTGAAGTATCGGAGTTATTGGTCTTTGTAGATAAGGATTCTTCATTGCGATAGTTAACAATTTTCGCGCTCCACGCCATCAAAGTAGGGTAACTGCACCAGTGAATAAACGGGCACCAGTAAATGAACGCTTTTGTATATTTCAACAAATTTTAACCCGCACGGCATACTAGCGATAAAATTGTGATTAAAGAGTTAAATAAATGGGAGAATATTGTTTAGTAATTAACTTCCCGATTCATAGGGAAGTTATTGTAATTACCCCGAAAATCGAAAATCGATTTTTTTGCAGATCTTCACGTTTCATGGTCATTTGAGTCATTTTAGACTATTTTTATCAAAATGTTTGTATGTGTGTGTGTGTGTGTGTGTGTGTGTGTGTGTGTGTGTGTGTGTGTGTGCGTATGTCCGTTTGTATGGTATCAAATTTTTCGTTAACGTTTTCTGAAAAAATAACAATGCGATCAGAATAATGAATGATGCAATCGATGCGCCCCGCTGGTTTTGTTATTATTCAGTAATTTTAGTATCGTTGTTCGACTACTAGAATGTAGTGTTCATTGACTGGTATTTTTCATATTTTTTATTTAACGTTTAATGAAGAAAAATAATAATAATTTCATTTTATTTGGGTTCATTCATTTTTGACAAATGAAGTATAGGGAGCCATTTGGCATACATGAGATTCCTTTAATTCACACATTTTTTTTTACATAAAATATCTTCTTGAACAATGTCTTAAATGTTCATTCACTGGTGCAGTTGCCCTACAGTCCTTCACGAACATTTTAAACAAAATTCCAATTGAATCGACGAAAAACTGAGTTGTCTGCAGATTTTTGTCCAAAAAGGTGGATTTCTGGCAAACTGGGAGCCCCACGAATTAATAAGAATATCCTTTTTCGAGAGGAAAAGAAAGAGAGAAAGAAAACCGAAGGAGTTCCTCTTCGTAAATCAACCGCGCGGGGAAAACTTTTGAAAGGCCAATAAATTACATTCTTCGGTAAAAGTTTACTCGCGTTACGCCGTTCACCCATTTCACTATCGGCCGCGCTTCCGCCTTCTTATCCATTATTTCATTATTTTTATCGCTAATTAATCCTACCGTCGATATTCTTATATATCACTATCTTTTTAAACAAAACCTGCTGCACACCCTCCACTCCTTTCCCCTTCGTTTCCTATATTCATCATTTCAGTATTTGTTCTTCTATTTTTCTGGTACCGCATCATTGCAAAAATTACAATTTACAAAGTTGCATGTATACATAAAAAAAGCATTTCTTTTAATTTTTTTATTAGGACTCTTAACGAAAATTTCATATATATGTTTTGTACAGCTATGTTTGTTACCCACATGCTGAAAATCGAATCGAAATCGATTAACATACACACGAGCTTCAAGCGACTTTTTGATCAGATTTTTTATCAGTTTCCCCTTCGTTTCCTATATTCATCATTTCAGTATTTGGCTTCTATTTTTCTGGTATCGCATCATTGCAATGACTCCGGTAATATTTTCGTTATTAAAAGAATTACTTGTACATTTTTTTACTCCATTCTCAACACTACTAAACATTTCAATAAAATGATAAACCTGTGCCTGGAATTACAGCAAGATTACATTTTTTTAAACAAATGTACAACAAATACAGTGAACCGATTAAAACAGCAATTGAATTGAATGCAAATCAACGAGAAACGATCACGTCGAAGTAACCAATGGATTATATCGAATGACTTTCTCATTGAAGTCGAAAGAAATTCATTTTCCCGCGGCGGATCGCGCGGGCTTTCGAGACGCGTCCGATCCATCGATCGTGATCGTAGGACCCACGATGGTCCAGGAAAATGGCGGAACGTCACCGGAAGAGAATCCATCGCGTCGCATCGGCGAGAAAATAAAATCGATATCGCGCGCGCATCGGCCAAGTCGGCGAAGTCGAGCAGGAAGAAATAAAAACGCGTCGCGCTCCAGCGAGCTGGCAGAAACGTAATCCGCGCGATTCCGCGCGTGTGTCCCTGCTCGATTTCCTTCGAACAGCCTGTCTGAAAAGAGCGGCTTTCGATGGCCCCAAAATCCGACCGGAAGACGCCCTTTACTCCACGATCAAAGTTGGAGAACTTCGATCGAAAGAGAATTCCAATAATTCTTAATTTTGCTAACAAACTTTTAATGATTTTGCGCACTGGTTCGATCAATTTTTATTTAAACACCATTCTCAAACATCATTCTCAAGAAGATTAGAAGAATCGCGTCTGTAAATTAACAATCAATATTATGTTTGTACTGTGTGAATTTAAAACAATTTTAAAATTTTTTCTTTTGCACTAAGCAAGTGGGTAAAGTTGTTCGTCTTCTTTTAAATTCACAGTGTAAACATAATATTGATAGTTAATTTACAGACGCAATTCTTCTGATTTTTTTGAGAATGATCTAGAGGAAGATCGAAACGTTGAAAAAAGATATTGTAATAATTTGCAGATAGTGTTTAAATAACAATTGATCGAACCAGTGCGCTGAAATCATTAAAAGTTTTTTCGCAACAATCTACGATCGACATAAGGAAATATTTATTCTTATTTTGAATCGTCTTCTAATCGATTTGGATCCCCCTTTCCGAAAATTTAGTGTGTCTAATATTTACAATTGAATTTTATTTGCAATTGGTAACAAGGGTTGCATAGCAAAAGCAGAGCTAGGAAAATTTATGTAAAATTGAAGATTTAGCGTATCCGGTATAATCGAATTGTATTCGCAATTTACAGAAGGTATTGCGTGGGATCGAATCAGATTTAAAATATGTTTGTAATTAAATGAGAACCGAACTTGTATGTGCTGTAAAGGAGGGACTGGTAACAAGGGTGGTGCGTGGAATATTTAATTTTGCAAATCACGTTCGACGTGCAGGTATTTTGAAACGTTCGGTTAACAGAGTGTAATGGAGACCTAATAATCTGTTTCACTGATTAGCATATTCAATTTCATTAGATTGTACTTAAAATGTCAAACGAACCGGATTGAATCCCCGCTGAAATTCGGCCCACCGGAATAATTAATGTATGAAACAAACATACGAATCTTCGGTAAACTGTTTAACGAGTTCTCGATTATTTGCTTTATCTTGGAGTCTATATATAAATCAATAATTTCGAGAGTGGTGATCTGAACAATTTTCAGATCGACAATCGATCGCGTAAATCGTATTACTCACGAATTACATAATTTATAGATCGACGGAATATTAAATCGTTCCGATAGACACGATTAATTTTCTATGCAATTTGAAGATCGTTTTAATGAAATAGCAACTTCCATAAGAGCAACGGAACCCCCCGAACCCAAAGGAACACGTTGAACAGAGATTAATGTTGCAGAGTGTGGCGAATCGAGGTGAGTAAAGAAAAAGAATGCCGGAAGTAATTCGCAACTTGTGTAAAAACAATTTAACAAAGGTAATGCACAAAACAATGAAATTTGCCGAGGTTCGATGCTTCCACAAAGTGAACCCACCCCTTTGCCGGTAATATTTTTTCTGAAGCTTGCGGTGTTCAACCTTTGTGCAGTATTCGAGCAATATTAATCGTTTTACGGTATCTCACAAATTATGTAGCTGTTTTAAAAAATGCTGAAAATAAACTGAAACAGCAAAGTAATAGTTAAACGAGTAACAATATCAAATCTAGTTTACCCAGAGGGCACGGGGCAAAAAGACCATGAAAAAGGGATGAAACCTATGAGACCAAAGAGGTAGAACCGATCCACAACTTCTAAAAATCAATGCCACATTGTTTCACCAATCCTAACCCTAAATATTCCGAAATAAATCTAGTTCCCGTAAGGGAGGGGGCACACGACAAAAAGACCTTGGAAGAAGAGGAACGGATATAAAATTTCCAAAAATCAACGCCACTGTTCCCTTCGTTCTCCACCCAGCCTTCAAAATCCGGGTTCAAACCAGCCTAAAATTTCTGAAATAAAGCTAGCTGCTTAAAGTGGGGGGTCCACTACAAAAACTCTCGAGAATGGGGGCATGGAGCAGTCGGGGTTAGCTCTTGAAAATTTCAACGCAGAGAAAACTCGGTGTCGGCCTGATTCCGTCGTTCCGACGAAACAGGGTACCCGAGTCGACCCGATTTCGACGGCCCTGAGGTCGGTGGTTGGCGGTCGGTGGTGGGGGTTGGCAAGGAGGGGAGTGCGGCGATGTAACGTCGATATCGCGCTCTATACCGGGCGTCGCGACGCCGAGTGGGGTGTCCGGGGTGTAGGGGAAAGTTCCACATGGGTAAAATAATCGATAGTGCGACCGATATGTATGTACCGAGGGCGCGACAGAGAGAGGGGCTCCGAGAGGGAGAGAAACAGAGGAGGGCAGAGTGGAAGAGGGAGAGAACGTACATAACCGCGCACGGACACATAAGCGTCGACGGGGGGTGCCTGTGTGTGCGACGCGTGTGTGGTTACACGCGAGCGGACAGGGATGAAGACGACGATGCGAGGGCGTAAGGGGCGAGGGGGAAGAGCGGTCAGCCCGTGCACATAAACGCGTGCTGCCATAAACACGGAAACGTGCCGCGCGACGGGGGTCGAAGGGGGGCTGCGAGGAAGGAGGGCTACTTTGAGGCAATTTTGAGAGACTTGGACAACGGTGCTAGAGAAAATGTAACTCTATATATACAGTGGGTGTACAACGTGTTCGTACACACATTGTAATAAAATAACTTGTTTATAATTGTATCAAGTGATCTGATTTTTATATCAATTGGAAGCATTGGTTTACTAAATGATCTACGAAAAAGATGTTCCAAAAATTACAATTTATAAGGTTGAGGAATAACTTCTTTATAATGGTACCGAACGACCTGATATTTTTATTATCAATTGGAAGCATTGGTTTACTAAATGATCTACAAAAAAGATGTTCCAAAAATTACAATTTATAAGGTTGAGGAATAACTTCTTTACAATTGTACCGAACGACCTGATATTTTTATTATCAATTGGAAGCATTGGTTTACTAAATGATCTACGAAAAAGATGTTCCAAAAATTACAATTTATAAAGTTGAGGAATAACTTCTTTACAATTGTACCGAACGACCTGATATTTTTATTATCAATTGGAAGCATTGGTTTACTAAATGATCTACAAAAAAGATGTTCCAAAAATTACAATTTATAATGTTGAGGAATAACTTCTTTATAATGTTACCGAACGACCTGATATTTTTATTATCAATTGGAAGCATTGGTTTACTAAATGATCTCTAAAAAAGATGTTCCAATAATTACAATTTACAAGGTTGCATGTATACATAAAAAAAGCATTTCTTTTAATTTTTTTATTAGGACTCTTAACGAAAATTTCATATATATGTTTTGTACAGCTATGTTTGTTACCCACATGCTGAAAATCGAATCGAAATCGATTAACATACACACGAGCTGCAAGCGACTTTTCAATCCACAGAATCGTATGTCTTTCGATGCGCGTTTTCAGCATATGTCTAACTACCATAGATCTACGAAACATAAATTGTAAATTTTCATGAAGGGTCCTAATAAAAAAATTCAGAGAAAAGCTTGTAAATAATAATTTTTTGGGAAATCTCGTTTGCATATCATTTCACACACCAATGCTTCTAATTAATTATAAAACATCAAGTGGTTTGGTAGAATTATAAAAAAGTTATTCAATTTGAAAGAGTGTGCGAACACTTTGTACACCCGCTGTAGTTACAGTAAAATTGATGATTAATATGTTCGGGGATTATGATAGGGGACGGTCCAATTATGGATTACCTTGCGCTAAATGTTTCAATTAATCCCCCGTCTTGTACTATAATGTATTTTGAGCCACATACAAAAATTATAAAACACGATCATTACTATTCCCCACAATTCTGCTCGATTGTAATTTTTGCAACAGATCTTTCTCCTGTGTTCTAGCAGATTAATTGTTCTAACGTCTCTAGATAATCCGAGTCGTTTGGATCAATTTCAAAAAGCATATTCTCATTTTCCAGAAGGGTTGAAGTGTCAAAGGAGGCGTAGACTGGTTCTTCACGGAACGGAGATCAGACAGAGAAGTGCAGGTGCGAAAAAGTTTTTGTCTTTTGAGCGAGCGGGGGTGGGTCTCGTGTTCTGGTCCTCCTGAGAAAGGAATTAGGGGTAGAAAGGAAAGAATGCTTTGAGCTGGGCTGTTTGCACAGATGCACTGTACTGCAGGTGCGAGGTGGATGTATAATTGAAGAGGGGGTGGGAATTGTTTCAACGAGGGTGTAGATGGGGTGATATTTTCTTGACGGCGAGAACGAAAGAGTTGCGTAACGTTATGATCAATCGACGTAATTTTACAATCCTCGTAGATGTATAAAGCTTCGGGTTTTAATTACTTTGATCAAAAATAATAATATGTGTGTGGGAGTGACCACGCAACCATCGTAAATTTATATTGATAGCGAAAGGAATTAAAAACACGAACGACATACAAGATTTGAACTAGGTCTGGGTCACAATTATATAAATGAAATGTAATTAAAAAATAGTAACTAAATAAAGATTGAGAACAGTGGGAACTTCTGCACACAAAAATTGCATGCGAGAACTGAGGCACGCAATGGTAACCGAATGAAGATGCGAGATAGAAGGATGTACAAACACGAATGGCAGGGTGACACATTCATCGAGTCAGCGTGTATATCCTGCGCGATTAAGAGAGGCGCGGAGTAAGCGATCGAAAAGGGGTGGGTTCAGGGGGCACGAATGTTAAAGGGAGTTTGTTTCGAGGCTATTTTCAAGTGACCCCGTCGCGAGTGTAAATGGTGAGGTACGACAAGCTCGCCAGAGAAGGAAGTGACGAAGTACAAGTTTAGTTTTGCTGGTGGAAGAAGGGTGAGCAGAAGCAGGAGACATCGGCGCGGGGTGCTCTTGTATAGAAAGTCGTGTAAAATTGAAGCCCGTATATAGCTCGCGAGGGAGGAACCACTCTAGTTATTAACAGGGTTGCGCAAATTCTATTTATAAATAGGCTGTTGCCCGCAAGGGTGTAGGCTGTCATGAGAGAGAAATAGAGAGAGGGAGAGAGAGTGAGATAAAATCCAAGCGAGCACGTGAAATTTGCATTCGGTACCGAAGGGAACGGATAAGAACGTTAATGTAGTGTGTACACCGCGCGCGAATAACAATAGATTAGGTGGTCTCTCGAAGGAGGGGGATCGTGGGCGAGCAGATCACTATACGCGGAACAGGGGATGGCTAATAATAATCAACTCGCGGGCGCATTTTCCGCGTAAACGCCACGGAAGAACAGGAAAAGAGAAGCAAAAGAATAAAGTCGACCGAGAAAGCGTTATTGTCGCGCGAGGGGGTGGAAAATGTCGGGGTTGGGGTAAGAGAGTGTCGACATGCCTGGAAATAATATTTATGTGGGGCTCGAGAAGGAACCGCGCGGGAATTGTACAAGGGTAGTTAGGGGTGCGGAGATCGGTGGTGGAAAGTTAAAAAATTTTAGTGGAGACAATTAGATCTCTTGATGTTCTCAGAGAATTATTTTCATATTCACTGGGTATTCATTTGAATAAGTTAAATGATTAGGGGATTGTGAAATAGGGTAAGAAGTTGGAAATGTTATTATTGTTTTCAAAAATGTTGACAATTTTATAAAATTCTGGATTTGTGCGTGAAATATGAAGCAAGAGAAATGTTGAAAATTGTGGTAAGTTTACAATTTAACTGGAGGAAAAATATCGTTCATAAAATATTCAAGGTTTGAATAAATTAAATGCTGATAAGAGGATTGCAGGTGAGATAAGACAGTATAAGAGGGTGGAAAGAGGTGGAGATTTAGAGATAATATTATTGTTCAACTGGGCGTAAACGATGGAGATTAAAATATCACACATTTTTATCTAAATTGTAGGTTGGAAGACTTGGAGCAAGAGGTGGATGAAGACAGCAAGGGTTGGAAGGGATTCAAGATTATGGTAAGGATTACGATAACTCTAAAAATTCTATCGGAGACAAAAATATTTTGAAAATAACTAATTCGTACACTGTCGACAATTTGAACAACTTCGCCTGATGGTAAAAGGGGATTCTAGTTAAATTAAAATGTAATAAGGGAGTGGCATTGAAACTAATAAGACTCACAATCAGAAATACAATTATTGTTTCGTCAGAGATGAATAAATCGCATAGAAAAAAAACAGCAATAAATCTTCATAAATTCTATCGATTACCGACCACAAAAGTACAGAGGGGGATGGAGTTACTCGGGGTTGGAAATCATCCCAGATAAAAAAAATACAGAAGCACAACAACTGTTTAATCAGAGTCGACTGAAACACAAAACCAACTGCAATACACGTCCATAAATGCTATCAATTACCTATCACAAAGCAGCAGGGGAGGATAAAATTGTTCTGGGGGGTGGAAGTCATGCAGCCCTGTGAAAAGGAAAAGTGACGCGGCGCCTCATGGAAATAACTTTGACGGACATGCCCGATTGATACAATTTGGACGATCGAGTGGGATCCATGTGCGCGAGTGGGAAGAATGGGGGTGGAAAGCAAATTTTTTTGTACACAAAAACAGTGTCGTGTGCGTGCGACCTCTATGTACTCCGGCGAAGTGAAATGGAGGGTCTGGGCACATACTGACGAGCGCTGTACGCGTATGTATGTATATATGTATAACCGCAAGTATATGAACCGTAGGAGGGGATGGAGCGTCGCAGGGGTTGAAGGGGGTGAGAGGAGCGCGAAGAACGAGCGCATAGGTGTTGCCGGGTCGGGAGAAAGCGAGACGCGAACAGGGAAACCATATGTACCTAAGTACGTGAAATTTGTACATAGCCGCAAACGGGGTGAGACCGTGGGGGTGGAATCGAAGGGGTGGGCAGAGGGCGGAAGGGGAGCCTCGAAACGCGCGTACGTTTAGGTACACGTACACAGGCCATTACAGGCATCGGTCGGTGGTCACCGAGCGCCCCGTATCGCATTGACCGCCATTGAAAATTTTCCGAAATTGTGCCGCAAACATCGCAGAATCGTGACCCGCGATCGATAGATCGATCCGCCACGCTACACCACTCACCCCTAAGAAATTTATTCCTCGCTCACTTTCTTTAGCTCCTTTATTTCCCACTGCCGGGGTGGTTTTACTTTTCATTGGATTCGCTCTTCTGTTAGCTCGAATATTCAGACTCGATTTTCGTTCCAGAAGTACTACAATTGATAGAATGCACTTTTCAACGTGTTTATGATGTGGGCGAATTTTTCAAGGCACGATGCAACATCAGAAATGGTCAGTTTTAGATTTCTTTGTCAACATACAATCGTTACTGAAATTATACAGATGTTTTCTCAAACATTTACAGTTTCTGTACACGTAGAAATTCTACGTGTAAAGTACAGTGCATGTGTAGATTCATCCCTAGGACGGATGACCATTACTTTTGTACACCCGGTTGTACATGTGCGTATGTATACATTCCTAACAAATTGTCAACTTCAAGGGAGGTTTTATTCTGCTACATACGGCAGATATGAAACGTGAAATTTTGCAGCATCGTGTATTGTTTAATAAAAAGTCGCTGTTACCGAATTCCGCAGCCGAAAAATTAATTAACAAATCAAAGGGAATGATCGCGACCTGGACAATCGAGAGGCTAGAAATTTTCGAGTAGGAAACGTTTCGATGTAGACGACGATGGTCAAAATCGAATAACAGGAAACGGTTTTACCCTGAAGGGGTGGTCCACGAGGGTCTGCATCAAAGAAAGCCCGAGGGCTTCCCGTTTCAACCTAATTACATTCCACGCGACGCACGCCGTCGCGACTAACACAAAAGAGACGAAAAAATAGGTTGGGAGGGAATGGACGCAACAAAATCTCGTTAATTCATAAAAATTCTCCGTTCGCGTTCGCCGCGGTCTTTTTGCCCGCGCGAAATTAAAATCCCCGCGCCGTCGAACGTGATCGATAGGCGAGGAATTGCGATCCGTCGATCCTCCCTTTCCCTTTCTCTCTGTCTCTCTTTCTTTCATGCCTTCGCGGAAAGAAAATAAGAGACACCGAATGAAATTAATTATGAAAAATCCCCAGGGAAAAGTCACGTTACATCCGCATCATCGATTCAAAATCCAATCCGCCTTGTGTTTTTATTAGTAAGCTAATAATTCCGCGCCGAAAATTCTTGCATGTATAATATATTCGACTGAAAGTAACTCCATCTTGATTTTATAAAATATAATAATATGTTTTGTATATTGTGGAATTAACAGAACAATGTATTCAGATTTACAGCGATGTTTAGCTAAAATACCTGTTTAATTTTTGTTTGTGTGTATATTTTTTATAAATATATTTATAATTACAGAACGTACATCGATTCAGCAGGAACGAGTTCGGTATAATCTCACAAGCGTAACACCGTTTGTATAATTAGTCCAATAATTATTTGATACAAAAGTTCTTCGAAATCAACTTTCTATTGGAAATTGAGCCGAAATAACTCGCCCGCGCGCGAGTGGGTTGAAAAGCAAGAAGTCAATTAACGCCCCGGACGGGAGTTCCCCCATAAAGTAATCACGTGTTCTTTAGTGGATTCCAAGTCTCATGGAACATTCATTTAATTTGTTTCTGAAGTGAATCTTCGGGAAACTTTATGATCCGTAGATAATTGGCTCGTAAGCGTTCCTGCGACAAACGCCATTAAATATAGAGCGCCACTTCTCTCTCTCTCTCTCTCTCTCCCACTCTCTGGTAGTTCCGCGAACAATCGATATCTATAATTATTTCGTCACTCTACGGACATATTATTACACCGGTTTGGCTCGTTATAGTCGCGCCAGTTATTTCCTCGCTAATCCGAGGCCCGGAACAAGTCTTTATACGAGCGAACCACGGGAGTCATTTTCGCGCCAGTCTTTTAAGCCGTATTTTAATCAAAGAACTGAAAATTAGCTAAATTTCCATGAGAAATGAGGTGGTCGATTTCATACTATACCCTAGGGTTCTCTCAAAAAATGTTAGAAACTGAACGTTGACGCTACTGAAAATTGCTATAGTACAGTAAATACCTCAAATACTGTCCGGCAAGTACTCACAGGAACACCACTACTTCTTAATTTTCATTATCTTTTCATGGGACTCTTAAAAACGTATTTTTGGTATTTTTCTGATTAAAACGAGACCAAACACGATATAGTTTCAATTGTAATGTAGTGGTGTAATCGACGAAGAAAGATTCGGTCACAAGAAAGGACAGTGTTTCATTCCGTCCTTCTCCATGTTCGATTCTTTATTGAAGTCTCGTTCAGCACGATAGACGCAGCCATAAATCAGAAAAACAAGTCTTGGGTGCAAACGTTGTCTGCTCAGAGAACGCCTGTTGGACAGCATTTGAGAGATTACTGTAGTATTTAAAACAATGTTTATTGTGCTGAGTGATGGTAACAAAACTTCTAGTCTTTCTCTAAAGCCACGAAACAATTCGTTTCACCTCCGGGCCCCCTAGTGTCCCAAATCTTTGCCACAAGCCTAAGTCCATCAGCATCAAAAACCGAGAAGGGGTTCCGGAAACTGGACCCACGTGTCCTCGTTGACAAACGTCAAGTTTGCGAGGTCGCTGATCGCCGCCGATTGGCAATCTCCGAGCAATTATATTGTGAAATGGGGCACGGTTCAGACAGACACCTAATCTGCTGGTGGAAGAGTGGGGGAACCAGGGTTAATAGCGGGAATAGTGAAAAGGAAACGGGCACGGGCCCCCTCGTGCAGATGTCTCGTGCATTCGCACCTGGCGGCAGGTGGTCCCTGCTGCGGGGGTTCCCCTCGACGGGACCCCGGATCCATGCGTGTGCCCTCGATCATATGTTGTCCTAAGCGCGCTCAGTATGCCCAGCTATCACAGGGAACCCATCGACTTCAACCTGGAATTCAGTGACCTCGAATCATTGCGCTTTAACATCTTCATTCGGAACCGAAGACTTCCGAACAGTGGTGGCTTAAATTATGTTTCTAAACGTAAATCTCCAGTATTATACGATTGAAGAATTGTTTAAAATAAGTATCGGCGCCCTACCTTTACTATTGAAGTGTTTGATGTACAGGAAAGTGTGACATAAAAGAAAATATGATTCCGATAAGCATTATGTAATTGAACTGCTCAAGTGATACGCTTACCAACGAACAGCATTTAATTTTTATTTATGCAGATGTCAACAACATTCGCTGGAAAGAACAGTAGTACTACACTCAAGAATAAAATACCTTTTATTGATCCTTACTATTAATAGAATTATTCTAATTACAATAAGTACATTGGACGATCGTAGTATATAATATCTATATTACCACACACTTGAAAACTCCTCTTTCAATCGTACTCAGCCCCAATAGTGATGCTCATCTCCTCCGAAACGATCTGCGTTTGGTGGTACCAGCGATTGGTGTCTAGAACAACTAACAAAGCAAAGATCTCAGTTTTAATCAGCTAATTCACTTTCTAATCCTTATGTCAACATTACATATGCACATGTCATTGTTTCTCACAAGAATATAACTGCTTTGAATAATAATATGACAATTGTAACTGGCGAGTCAGATCCGAGATTGTGGTGTTAAAGTGGAACTAAAAAATTGCACAAAGATCTCAGAAAAGTTTTGATCCAGATGATCAAGGGAAAGAAATGGAGCAATTTCTCCAGACTTACAACCCTGGATTTGAATGACAGAACCAGAAATAATTACGCTCCGAGAAACAATGACCTGGCCAGAAATGCACTTACTTATCTCGCCAGGTTGCACCACGATCTCCAGCTTGTTGCAGGTGTAGTGACATTCTCTCGGTGGCTCCAGGATCCAGACTTTCGCACCCTTTATCTGCGCCTGCCACGAGGAATGCTCCACATCGTCCACCTGGACGAAGATAAATCGAAAGAAAATATTCCAGGGCCCCCATAGTTTCCACTTTAACGAGGAAAAAACTAAGGAAGAGATAGACCCACGTGCATCGGGGCGCCGTAGCCATGGCTTCCCATAAAAATCCAGTCGGTCTTCTCGGTCTCGGCGGTGGCAGGAAGAAAGTACGGCCTCTGGTAGTGCTGCCTCAGGATGCTGCCGATCTTCTCGTCGCAGTTGCTCCTACAAAAATATGGAAACCGTAAGACTATCGTGTCATCGTCAAACTTGTGCATTTATAACAACAACGGGTAGGGTAACTGCACCAGTGAATGAACGGGCACCAGTAAATGAACGCTTTTGTATATTTCAACAAATTTTAACCCGGACGGCATACTAGCGATAAAATTGTGATTAAAGAGTTAAATAAATAGGAGAATATTGTTTAGTAATTTTGTTCATTGATTGGACTAGCATTATTCAATTACTAGAATGTAGTGTTCATTGACTGGTATTTTTCATATTTTTGATTTAACGTTTAATAAAGAAGAATAATAATAATTTCATTGTATTTGTGTTCATTTATTTTTGACAAATGAAGTATAGGGAGCTATTTGGCATATATGAGATTCCTTTAATTCACATAGTTTTTTTTTTAAATAAAATATTTTCCTGAACAATTTCTTAAATGTTCATTCACTGGTGCAGTTACCCTAGGTGGATATTAACCAGTAGATTAATTAAAAGAATTAGAGAACATTCGTGTTTCAATTAAAATTGTTAAAGGGAAGATGTCCAGTTGACTCCTATTTCTCACTATTGTTGCAAACAATTATTCCATAAATATTCGCAATCGTCAAGTTGATTTAATCGAGTGCAGTTTTTATGCAATTCTTGAAAGGTGAGACTTTTTGGTTACAGGGTGCAATGTGACGTTGATTGATAATGATTATTTAAATGATAATCAGAGAAATTTTGTTTCGCCAGAAGTTTGACTACAAATTGTCGGATTTGTATTCGAATTGCGGCGAATGCACAATAGGTAGATCCTCTGGTTCGATGCATACTCGCAGCTAATTGTCTCGCGCGATAGACAGAGACGCTTTTAAGCTCGTTAGCCGGATTGTGCGCATACGTGCGAGCTTTAAAGCAGTCATCGAAGCCGCAGGAATGCTCGGTTCACGGGCGAGCCTCAGCTTCCGCAATATTTTTGTTGATCAAATTTCATTTTCTCTGTCTCTGCGCCGTGCCCCCGAGTCGCAAACGTTCTCAAACTTTGGGAAAAGAGGGAAATGTTCTTCATTTAATTTCCAATGTCTTCTTATAAAGTGTTCTAATTCACCGCAATGGTATTCAATTTTCTTTACACTACGCAAGTGAGTATGAAATTATTTTAGATTATTTTTTGTTCTGGCTTAAATGCAATGATTAATATTTTTGTTAATTTCCATTACAGACACAATATATATTTTGTTAGTATTCTCTTGATAATGATCTAAATTGAGATCGAAACGTCGAGACAAATTATTGTGCCTATTTTGCAAATTGTGTAAATAGTAATTTTTGATCGAACCAATGCGCCGAAAACGTTTTAATTTTGCTTTGGGAAAAGAGTGTTGGAATTTCTTTAAGAAACAAAAATAATCTACTTCAACCACTGGCACATTCAATCAATTGACTTTCGAGCACATATACAAATGATGCATTGCATCTGTGCTGTTCCCGTCACGGGACCCTCAAATTGCAGTTGTTTCTTAGATAGTCGTCCGTTTTTCTAGAAACGATTCTCACTGTTTTCACGTTTGCCGTACTGCAAAGACGTGTCTCTCTACGTGCCTTCATAGATAGATTAATTGGAACAAACTCCAATTCATATTTTCATTATAGCATGTTTCTTTCTGTTCCCATTTACCAATAAAGAGAATGCAAATTGCGCAATGAATTTAGAACCTACAGTGGGTGTACAAAGTGTTCTTGTAACTTGTAAACTTTTTATAATTGTACCAAACGACCTTAATTATGAAAAGATTTTCCAAATTTAACCATTTACAAGGTTCCATGCAAAAATAAAAAAGCATTTCTTTTAATTGTTTGTATTAGGGCCCTTGATGAAAATTTCAAATGTATGCTTGTTACACACTTTTAAATTTTAAATTACAATAACAAATTTTAGTTCTAAAAGTTAAAAAAAATCCCTTTTTCATTCTTGCATGTAACCGACCATTTTTTATAATTAATTGGAAGCACCGGTTTAAGAGATGATATGTAAAATAGATTTACCAAAAAATTATTATTCGCAAGGTTACATGCAAAAATGAAAAAGGCATTTTTTTCAATTTTTTATTTGGGCCAGTAATGAAAGTTTAAAATTTGTAATCGTAATATAAAATTTAAAAGTGTGTAAGTGTGCAAGGGCCCTAATACAAACAATTAAAATGCTTTTTTTTATTTTTGCATGGAACCTTGTAAATTGTTAATTTTGGAAAATCTTTTTCGCAGATCATTTAGTAAACCAATGCTTCTAATTGATGATGAAGGTGTACGAACACTTTGTAATCTCACTGTAATTAATCACCAAGATCTCCGGGATTCGAATATTCGTGTGCACCTAAGGATAATTTAGTACACGAGGATTAATTTAAGTGAAACAACTTGATGGCAGGGAAATAAATGTTCAAAAAATTCAACGATGCTAACATTGTATAATAAAATCGTTGACTTACCAGCCAACGTACCAAGGCTCCGTGCCCTTTTCCAACAAGGATCTGCTAGCGCTCATATTGAAAACGTCCTGGAGGCCCTTAAATTCTGTTCTATACGGGAAAAACTGACAATTCGCGTTCTCTCCGTCGTACAGGGACTTGAAGAACGAAAATGAGAAGACTTCCGGTGCTGTCCAGTTCGTCATAGCATCGGTGATCACCACTGGTCTTCCGGAATATGCGTAACTAAAAAATAATGAAGAACCTTTAATCATTACTAGATCGTCATCTGTTGCAGGAAACGGAGTTAAACAAAAATATATTTCTCTTAATAATTTTAATTAACTGACTATTATATTACGATAGTCTATACTTCTAATGTATTTATCGTTTTAAAATTGTACTCATCGACTTTTGTTGTAAAATGTCAATGATTATTACATACATTACATATATATACAAATATTACATACATTAAAAATCAAGTGAAAGGTAATCGAAAGAGATTGTAAGTGTAAAGATAGTCCCAGAGGGAAATTAAAATGGAGTTTAGTCAGTTCGCGTGCAATTTGGGGGTCGGTCGCGCTTATCCGACAAGAAAATAGTGTAAAATTGTATGGCAGGTCTGGGCATGTGAAATCGGGCGATCAGACAAATTGGGCGAGCTAGTACCGTTCCTCGAAAGTCCCAGGAACCACGTTCGATATCCTGTCAACCTGTTGAACGTCCCGGCAAATCGAGCAATCCTCCGCCGGCCGGAAAATTTTCTGCGTGAATGAGGGCAGCCCTGCCAGGCACTTAAAAACAATTCACTGTTAACATGAATTCTCAATTTCACAATGAACGTAAATTAGAATGGTCGAAACCAAATAACATGAAATTCGATCAATTTTTCGTTCTAAATGATAACGAGTACTGGAGTGTTCAATTTTTCATATTAAAAATTAAAAATCGATTCGTAAATATTGAGAGGCTTCTTGTTCTCTATAGAGACTTAATCTTAAAAATCTTAAAATCATAAAATCAAAAAATCTTAAAATCATAAAAAATCTTAAGAAATATATTTGTGATTTGTATAAAAGTATATAGGTAATTCGATAAAATCGTTTACCAACTGAAGCCAGAAAAAGTTAAAGGGAAAGATGAAAAAATAGAAAATGTAGATCAAAAAATGAACATATAATTTGTTAATTTTTAACGTTTTCTACTGATGCAAAAGTTTGTTCTTCTGTGCAGAACTCTGTGTAGAACTCACCCTGTCGTAACGAGCAACACGAACATAATTCCACAAAAGCTGACCCAGAATCCACGAGAAGATGAACAGGATCCACAGGTGTCTCTTGCGAATCTTCGATCCCCGTGGTCGCAGCAAGGACTGCGCGTGGAACAGCTTCAGAGTTCGGTTTGTGAATCCTGTTCCCTCTATTTTTGTGACTAGAGAGTGCAATTCCTTCTTCGCTTGCTCATAAGACTTCTTCGAGGACCCGGAGGACGTTTTGTTGCCGTTCGAGTCCGACATTTACACGAATACCTTCAAACTTATGTCAAACTATAGAAAACTTATCGGAACAGACTTTGAGCATTGGAAAAATATTTTATTTTCCGTGGACGTTTAGCACTAGGTTTATGAAATATATTAAAAATATCTATAACGTTTTTGATTTGCGATTATTCAGATTGTAAAGTTTATAAATTTTTTTACAAATTTATTTATAAAATAGGAAGCTAAAAATTTGGATATACCCTTTTTTATAACGTATTGTAAAATTGTCAGCGTTTCGTAAACTTAGTGTTAATTTTCGGATTATTTATTAGTGTCTGCGAAGTACCGAAGAGTTACTTTTTGGAGATTGGAGAACGCGTCCTGCGGTACCAAGGACCTCCAATGGTTCAGCTGGTCGACAACGAACTGCGCCAGGATCCTTCCGCGGGGTTCCACAAAGCGAAAGGACTCCGTTGCGCATGGGGATCCGCTGTGACCCGTCCACGGGGGTGTGAAATTAACAGGAAACTGGGCTACGATTGATTCAAATGAAATCTGTTCGGCTGGATCGAGAGCGAGACCATCCCTCTCCCCGATTTTCCCGTACAACAAACTTCCACAAACCCGGAACTGTATAACAAATTTCATTTCCAACTTCATTTGCATTGAAATTCTCCACGCACCGCCCACTCACCAGTTCATAATTTTACAACTGCGACGCGCAAACAATTTATTCAATCATCACTGATTATTCCATTCACCAATTGAATGGTTGGTGATTGATAATTATCAATCGAAAAGTCTTGAAATCAATTTTGAACTTCGGGGACTACCTTTCTGCAAGCTTTTTAACATTACGACCATTCCTTTGTGCTTGTTAAAAAGAACCCTTGCAAGTTATAATACAGAATGTTTCAAATACGAAAAATACTCCTGTCAACATTATCACCTTATTTTTTCGTGGAAAATAAATACCTCCTTTATTTTTAATGAGACGAAAAATATTTATGTCATAATTTAAAGGGAAACAGGAATATCATAGAACAATTTTTTTGTTTTTTATTTTTTCAAGGTCATCGTTATTTTTTATGAGGAAACTTGTTTTTTATTCTATCTTGTAGCGGCTGAAAAAATACATTTCATACAATAATTGAATACAATAATTATTCGCAGAGTTCGACTCGAAAATTTTTGGGTGACGAAGTACTGACTTTTTTCGGTCGATCCACCGAACGAAATTTTGCTACGCGTTTCAGTTTGGCGAAACCGGCGATTGAAAGCGCTCGAGTGGATCTCACTCATTGGAAATGTGTGTCGCCGGTTTCTTATCACGCGGTGTGCAGGTGCCGGTGTTCACCGAGCCGCGAGGATTTTCTTGTTAAAATACAATCATCGAGCCCCGGGGCCCTTATCGCTCGTTCCCATTTCTTTAACGCGGCTTCTTCGTCGAATCGAATCGATCTATCAATTCCGAACGAATCGCGGCTCTCTATGTAATTCGCAAAACCCATTAACCGTGGATAACTCCACTATCGTGCGTAGAAATGGCGGCAATCGACAACATACGAATATATCTAAACTATTTATTATTATTATTATTTATTATAGACAAACTGAAGCCTTTTTACATAAGTATTTGTAATAAAAAAATAGAAAAAGAAATAAGACTACTCATCTAATAACAAAGAAGGGACCTGCACAAAAGAACAAAAAAATAAATGTATAATAATGGTACAATCGATATGGTATTATCATATAATCCTGCGTAGTTGCATTTTAAAATTTTGTAGTGAATCAATGAAAAAATCAATACGATTATAAATAGTGGATGATTTGCAATAATTCGATTCATTGGATTAATTAATCCATAAGTAGATTTTGCTTTATGTGTTTGAAAACCCGCTCTTGTTCTCAATTCACGTTCTGGTTCATAACAATTGATTTGCGCAAGTAGAGAGGAACAATCAGTGGGATATTACTCTGTGAGCAACTTGGGCATATGCCCGGGGCCCCAAGCAAAAGGGGACCCGAACACAAACCAAGATCCAAGATCCAAATTCTACGTTTTTCTCATAAAAAATTTCACAGGAACCCCAACTAATAATAACACGCAACTGGGAATAATCAATATGATTATTAATTAAATTAAAAAGAAAGCTCTGATCGGATACTATTCTTCGAGCAGATAATTTTTCTAGATTAATTGCAATTAATATTGTGGAGTAATCATTATCAAAAAATGACATGAGATTATTTAGCTTCTATGAACAAAACTATTTTTATTTAACATTCTATTTACTGTGACGATTTAGTATCAGGTTTCTCAATTACGGTGCTTGAAAAAGCTTGAAAAGGGGAGTTCATACGAATTTTTGTTTAAATAATTCTGAAAAGAATATGTGAAAATGAAGGAATAGTGAAATGTAGATCTTGCCTGTAAATATTGAAACATGTGGAGAACTTCAAAATCAAGCCACAGTAAAATAATCGATAGTAGATAATGTATTAATAATATTTTTTTTATAAAGTGAGGCGTGTATAAATAAAATTGCACATTCAATGTATTAATGTTGATTAATTTTGATGCATTCGGTGGATCACCTGAGCTAGCAGGATTAAAATGTTTGATAATTCGTAATTTTTAACAAAATATAAGTTGGTCACAAGGAATTGACAATCTCTAAAATACTGATTTGACTTTTTCAAATAGATTTGTGCGAGAGATTTCAGCGATTTTTGAATGAGAATTGATCGATCGATTGTTTCACGGATGATACGAAGATGATACAAAATGGCGACTGCACAGGTGGAGATATGAATCCGCGAAACAATTCCGGCGGAATTACACGGTGGAGGGGGTTGTTTCATTCTATTCGCCAGAAGGGACTCACCTTTTACGATTACAAATTGACAATTCCCGTTGCAATCCGTTTCTTAATTAACAATTACCGACGGAGAATCGATGGCTGTTGGTCCTGCGAGGCTCTACGGTCGGCGAAATACGTTTTTCGCGTCTCTTCTTTGACGTTTGTTCACGTAAAGGTCAGTTGTACGCGAATTAATGAAACCGAATCACTGGAAACCAGAGAAAGATGTATAAACTCGATGACGTAAAAAGGAAAAATTGTTTTTCAAATTTTCGCTGCTTCGTTTTCAATGTTCGTCCGAAACCACTTCTATATTGAATTAATAAAAAAGAATCACTACGCAACAGAGAAAAATGCAAAAAGACTAGGAAATGTGGAAGTTCGATTATGAAAATTTTTACATTCTTTTTTATAGTTGTTCCATCTCAAAGACGTTTGTACAGTGAATCAATAAAAGAGTAACACTAGAAAACAGATAAAAATTCGGGAAAACGGAAGATTTCTGAATTTATTTTATTCCTTTCGTTGGAGACAAGGATAACAAGGAGAGAGGGATGTTTTAGGGGTTGAAATGGTAAAAAGAAGACCTCCCTTCAGCGCAATTAAATTCTTTAATTGTTGTCAGTCGGGTTCGAAATACACTAGTCGATCTTGTCTGTTGTTGTTGTTTTTTTTGTTCGTTATTCTTTAAAGTTAATAGTTATTGTATATACGTGGTACTCCTCCAAGTTATAAATAATACGACGTCGATAAAATAATGACAGTTATGCTTGCTGTTCGTCCCCGGTCTCTTAACAAAAGTACACAATTACATTATATCCTACATCGTGTTTTAGTACTCGCTTTGTCGGTAGAATCCCGTGGGAAAAACGCTCAGTCGCGAGCGCGGAATAAAATAAACGACGATGACGATGATAAATGATCGTGACGATGACAATACCCGTCGCGGTTCTCTTGGGGGTGGCGGTCAGAGGGCTGCTCTCCCATAAACCACCCTCTACATCACATTGTGAGAAAGTATCTCGATCGAGAACAAAATACAATTCTCGATCGCAATCAATAACAACCCCTCTAAAAATTATTCTAAAAATCTAAAAAATTAAACCGATTGACAACCCTCGAGAAATTTCCGCAAGAAACCCTGATGGAATTAAGGGTTCATTCTAACCCAGGGTTAGGACAACGTTCCGTCTAAATTTTCTAAATACTAGTTTAAATTATTGGCACGTTCAATTCGAGCTCATTAAAACCGACCTCAAAGGAGAGGGTTAAAAAAATATGTAAAAAATACTAACGAGGTCCCCAATACTTTTTATAAAACAGTGAATCAAAAAACGTGGTTTGGAGTGAGCCCTTTGCCCCACCCCCACGTCGGACTACAACGTTTTACAATTAATACTAAATGTGTGGGTGAAACTCCTCTAATACATCTAGAATGCACATCCATGCTTATTTAATGCTCCTTTAATTTAAATACGTATGCAGCACTGTAGCCTATCGTTTTCTTGTCTTTCTATTCGTTATGCACGTGTCTGTGTGGTGGGGGGGGGGCGAGTGTGTATGTATAGGTGTACGTATGCATGCGAGATACGTGAGAGATTTTTATTCTCCTTTGCCTGACATCATCTTCTCCATTTTATTTTCGTCGCCTCCGTCTACCTCTTCGTCTTCGTCGAACGCGTAGTTTACTTGCGTCGACGTTCGCGTACATTCTTGTTTATGGTTGTTGGTCTTTCCTGCGTTTTGTTCGTTTTATGTTCCCTGGTTCTTCTCGCTCTTTTCCAGTTCGGTTGATGGAGTAGTCTGATGGAGTCACTCGGCTTTAACGCTATCAGTCTTCTCGAGTTTGTCGGTGACGATGATCGTTTGACGGTGAGGGGTGAACTTGCAAGGGGCGGAAGCCGACTCGATGCCTCGAAGTTTCGTTGCAAATATTTTTCATAATCTTTCTAGAAAATTGAATTTCTAATCGAAGCTTCGGTAACTTTATTTTCTATCCTTCCAATTTTCTTTCTTTACCGATTCTTGCATTGAAAGTCAAATAGATTTTAGACTCGAAAAATGGCTCGGGAACCGAGAAGAAGAAAAATCGAGTCGTCGTCAATTATTCAACGTTATAATCGTGTTAAAATGATTTTACGGACTCCAATGAAATGATAAAAACGTAGAAAAAATGCACCCTGTGTACTTCACTAAATTCCTTCGCAATTAGAATTAATCTAAAAAAAAGTTGTGTAGTTTTCTCGTTAAAAATTATATCCTAATAGTCGTAAAATCGAAAATAAAATATAGTAAAATATTCGTCCCTGGAATCTTATATTGCACGCGGGAGAAGCAAAAATTGCGGTGGAGATAAATCTCGAGGGTGCAATTAGGCTAGCCTAATGGCGCTTTCAAGCGCGCCCCGGGTCGCCTAACGAAATTAGGTTGTTTATAATGGTACGGCGAGGCCATCGAGCAGGATTCTCCTGCCCCTGGTATCAAGAAAGCAAGAGTGCGAATGATCGCGATCGCCATCGATCGTTGTTCGCCATTGCAGCTGCTTAGGCCGGCGAGAAACGTGTAAAAGACAGCGTAAAAATCGCTATTAAAACGCGGCGCCGTATGCCAAAAATGGCGTCACTGACGGCGCCGATCGCGTCGCCGTAATTCCCCAGAGGAACCGTACACTGACCCGCGGACACCATAAAAATTCGATTTCCCTCGTGGAACGGTTTTTTAGATACAAAATCAACGATCATCGGAAACAATAATGATCACGAGTCGCCAACAGAGAATGGTAAAAATTGTGTAAAAGTGTAAGGATCGATAAAAAACTTTTCGCGTGATCATCTTTATCGTGTTTGTTTCTTTTTTTTGCGGGGATTGGTGTCGCGATCAGCTTACGGTCGTTGTAATCGGTTCCGTCGATTTCCTGGTTCTCTGATTTGATTTTCGCGGGGCGTTTTTTTCACTCGACAAACTACCGTGGCCGCCAAATTTTCTTTTCTTTTTTTCGCCATTTCCCGCGGATCTTCGTAGAAAATTAGAAACGCCGGTTACGCACAAACGATAAAAAGCGAATATCAAAATCTCGATTCGTTCGTGTCGATCGTGGCGGCACCGGCGACCCTCCGGGGAACAATTTCATTGATCCCATTGATCCAACACACTCGACAGTTCTTCCTCGTTCGCAAATTCTACGTTGGGCTGTCCGGTTTTGCGTCTTCCCTTCGAAAATCGATTAGGAATCTAGGATCCTTCTCTTCAGAGAGCTACCGATAATACTTTTCTAGATCTCAAGACCGAAACTGTGCTCCAAACGCAACATTATTTTGCTAACATTATTAGGTGCTTGAATCTATCCTGAGAATAGCTCTTGAAGAGTTTCAGTGACCACGAAAGAGACGACGAAGCCCTAGAACCCATTCAAATCCTACGAACAACATCATCCCCCAACTTTCAACACTGCTACCCAACCCAACTACGATCTCCCCGGTTTGAAGGTCTCAATTATACTTAAAACAATATTCCTCGATCACCACTTAGTATTTCGATTTACCTGGAAAACAGTTCTCGATCAGTCTCAGCAATCAAATAAATCCAAACCCAAAAATTCCTGACGCTTCGACGTCCGTTGATGATCCCCTAAATTGTAGCTCGTCTCCTAGGGCCAATAATCGTTCGAATTCGACTATCCTCGAATAGAACGACTCCCCTAGGTTGCAGAATTCACCATAATCGAATTCCAAAAGGAAAGACAGCCCGAGGACTGTGGAGGGTCGCATAAATGGCTTCGGTACCGCGTGTGTCACGTTGAGCGGAATGGTCCAGGGTCCTCTAAGAGGTTCGCGCCATTTCACAGATCGCGCATGGCACTCTATTATCATGCTATAATCACGAGCGCGATGGACCTGCTATCAGTCCGAACAATAAGCTCGAAGACCGCCCCTCGTTTCGCGGAGAGGCGTTATTGGTGGCCCTTTGATCAGCTCAGGAACGCAGTCCAGATAGCACACGATCGTTTCTGTTGAATCTAGGATCCTTTATCAACGCTATAACAACATTATCCTTCGCCCCTGAACATCCTGACCCCTGAACATTAACTACGTAACATCATTTAAATACTTCCAGAACGAAAATGCTCGTCCCATTAACAGGAAAGCCACGATTCTCTGCTATAGTGATTGGCAACCTGTACGGCCGTGATATGGTATCGTTAGACAAGTATTCCCGCGGCTTTACAGCGTTGATCTCGATCAATGGATCCCGCACGACCGGTTATACCGATTTGTCGCGTTCTCCGCAACAGAAACGGTCGTCTCGGTCGACTCGTCGCTTCAGAATCGATTTCCGACGACGATTATGGTTGTTCTCTAATGAGTACGTCGCCGTTGCTGCTGACTACCATCGCAGATAGTCTCGCGACAATAGCTCGACGATCCCGTCGATCGTTTCGGGGATGAGAGAATGGATCGTGTCTCGAGGATGAGTATGTACACACAACGCAATGATCGTGGACGCGGATCGATGAATATATAGGTCGCACACGATCGATGGGATCGATCCACCGTATCGTCGCCGGCGTTCGTACATGTATGTATATACGTTCGATAATTATAATAATTATTATATATATATATTTATATATATATGTATATAGAAGGTGAGTCACCTAACATGACGACCTCAAATAACTCGCGAGGTATTAAGTTTTCCCCTTAAATTTTAAATTATATTTAAATTCATTAATTTTGTATGAACTTTCATTTACATTTTAATTTTTTAAACAAATTCTAATTCAAGCGGTGTTCGAAGTGCTATCCATTACAGTCAATGCATTTCGAATACCGCTTGAAATAAAATTTTTTTAAAAATCATCTCAGTAATTTTTCATTTCAAGTCCCACTTTGTGTAATATTTTTCTACAAAAAATTTGATGATTTATCCGAATTCGAAAAAAAATTTAGACATTCCATTATAAAACTGAAGGAGACCCTAATATTTCAATAAAAAAGTAAGGTAATAAAAAACAGATTAGAGCACTGTATGTCCCCCTAGATACCACGCAACTTTTGGGTGAAATATTGTTTCGTGCAACGAATACCTTACGAGTTATTTGAGATCGTCACGTTAGGACACTCACCCTGTATATAGAATTCTGAATTTTACAAGAAAAAACCGTCACGTCGATTGGTGTTTATACTTTCTCCATTTCTTTGTTTCTTTTTCTCTTTCCTATAATCATTCGCGAACACGCTCGATTCAACTGTCGTTATAATATTATTTAAGAAATAGAACAAGGATATATTTATTTTATATATATAATATATATATATATATGTATATATGTATATATATTTATATATATATATAATATGTATAATCAGCTATATCAATAATGTCATCTCTGTTAAACATGCGATAACATTGAACATCACATACTCTTCTTCCCGTCGTCCGATCGTTTCGGATCTCGTTCAAGATCCCCGTCCGAGGGTCGGTTCCAAAAGGACCCGAGGATATCTTTCGTCATATTTCTCTGAATTTTTTTTCTTCTATTCTTTTCTCGATTAACAGACTTTTAACGGCGTTTGCCTATTGACAACGTGGCTCTCGACGGGGGCGGAGTCTTCTCTACGACGCCACGCCCCCGAGTCGCTTATTGGACAGTATCTGACGCGAAGACACACATCGATCACACGCGCAAACTTTCTCTCTTGCTCTCTCTCTCTCTCTCTTTCTCGCTGTCCCTTTGCACATTCTCTCATTCGCTATATCTTATATTTATAATATATATATTTATATATATTTCTCTCTCTCCGGTTAAAAGAAAAACAAAGTACAGCTCGCGAATATGTTCGGCATCCTCGTGTATGCCACACCCACAGCCTCAGAAGTTTCCGTAATACAATCATAATTACCATAATCCTACGTATACGTGTCTGTGTGTACCGTGTGTCTGGTGTGCGTGCGTGTGTGTGTGTATGTGTGTGCGCGCACATGTGTCAATATATCTATATAATATATATATATATAATTCATTTATACCCTCCTTGTATTTATAATAATATTAATAGTCATCGTAAATCGTAATAATAATAATAATACCGTCTACTTAATCTTAGTAGTACTTTTACGCCGGCACTGGTGATCGCCATACCGAGTACCCCTTAATATATATACACACACACACATATACATATATGTGTGTGTGTATATATATATAATATTTATAATGCGTAATAGTTACGTGTATATATTAATTTAGAATTGTGCAATGAAGGTTTAGAGCCATTGGTGCGACTACTGCTGCGGATGTGGTCGGACAAGTCGCTTTCCGCCTACTATACACGACAAAAACGTGGAAGTGTGGGGGAGTAGTAGTGCTGGGTAGTACAACTGTTCGGAATCACCTTGACAATGAAAAGAAACTAGATTAGATCCTCTCCTCTCTCGCGAGCGATACGAGAAAAGCTACACCCTTCTGCGTCCTCAGTCTTCCTATTCCCTCTGCTGAAGCCCTCTAACGAACACGACGACGATCATAAGGATCCCGTGGATCCTAAAATATTTGGAGACAGCTCTCCGACCCTCCGTCGACCATCGACAGGGAAAGAACACCATCGAGAAAAGAAAACGGTCCAGAGGTCCCACCGTTCTTGCTCGTTCGCGGCTGTCCAAGGCTGTCCAGGACCAGTTCGTAGCCTTGGGGACCACGAGGCTCACTGTATTGGTCGGCGATCCTGTTGGGGTGGCGACCTAGGCGTACAGGCTCGGGGGAAGGCAAACTCGAGCTCCCTGGGCTCCAGGAACAGCGTTTCGACTCTGTTATACCCAGGAATCGCCGGCAGACGCCGCGGTCGAGTTCGGTGGGACGTTTACCGTCGCCGTGGCCGCGGAGCCGTCGGGCACGCCCACCACGCCGTCGGCCACCCACTGGCCGGCCGTCGGGGGGATCGAGGCTACGCCCACTCCACCGCCTACCGGGCCCTGACCCTGCCCCTGGCCCACCCCCAGCTCATACTGCCGCTTCTTTTTCTTCTCCAAGTTAACTTGCGCGTAGAGCGGCTCACCGGGTTTCGGTTGCTGCAACACACACAAGCCAACGGTTAGTTAGAGCCCTGGCTGATCAGCGCCGGGGGTGGACGCGGGGGTGGGCTGTGCCAGGGGGATCAGGGCCCGACACTTGGATCCTGAACGATCCGGGGAATACGTGCTTTTTTCATCGTCCGTTCTAGAGTGGACGATCTTATCTTTGGCTTCTCAATTTTAACTGGTGGCGTGGCTTGGTGGGGCGGGACCGAGGTGGACGTGGCTGACACGGATGCGGGACAAGGCTGGATGTGCGACTTGCTATTGAGAAACAGTCTGTGCTCCAGCAATTTGGGACGAATGTGTAGGGAGAATGTTTAATACATTTTGTACTGTTCAGGAAAACATCGAGCGGTCGTAGGTAATAATTGGAAATGATCGGTGAGTGGGTTTAACTGGGTCTAGACCCAGGCATCGCCAACAACGTTCTGTCGATAAAACAAACTTTAGTGCTGGGATAATGGAAGTTGAAACTGTTGAAAGAGACGACGTTCCATGGATTAGCGCACTGAGGGTGGACACAAATCCGGGGAAAGTATTCGAATTGTGCAGTATACAGAAGATACATGAAACATGGCAGGTATATACTGTCAGATACTCTTTTATTATGCTCGATTAATTTGGATATAAATAGATTATAAATAAGTTCGTGCAATAGTCAACGTATCATTATAAACCATGCTTTTGTGGTGCGTCTAGCCTTTCTTCTCGTACTATAAAGGTCGCTTAACGGATGTGTATAAAAAGAACTTATATCATAACAACTCTTCTTTGACATTTTTTCTGTTTCAGTTCCTCTCGGTGCTGTCGCTTGATTTTCCTATTTTTTTGTTCGTTTGTCAACTGTTTTCTGAGCTTTTTAATAGCGTGTGCTAGACACCATGTAAAAGTGGATGATCGGAGTGAACACTCCGAGGAAGAACCTAACACGCAATCATGTCAATTTTTAAAGAGACTCTCTTGTTGTGCTTGTACATTACCCTGCTTATACTGTGAACTGATCGAACTGTATGTGTGTGTGTGTATGTATGTTCAGTGTGTATATGAATGAAACTGGGCCTACTGATTACGGTTTCCACCTTTGTTTCTTCGGTGTATTTAATTCTCTTACTTTATAATATAGACTATGATCACTTAGGTAACGAGTCAAAACCAAGTACTCGAGATCTCTATGTCCGTGGAGAAACAGAAGTTTGATGGGATCCCTTCAAACAAGTGAGTACACGCTACTTCTACCGTTAAAGTTGTGTTAATTACTGTTAAACCGGGCAGCGAGCGTCAGCCTTTGTGCGCTTCATTCGAACGAGTCTGAAAATCTCTCATGGCCCCCGTACGGTCGCACACGGGGGCGTGGTTTTGTTGAAAATATGCTGAAAATTGGTACAGTGATGTCCAATTCCACCAAACCGTATACCGTGAAACCCATACAACAGTCCACACGTGTTCTCTCTTTAATGAAACAGTTGATACATTCTCAAGAAATTGATTTTCGAAAAATCTCTTTACATGTTTGAACAAGTGGTAAATTTAAATTTTCTTTCTACGGTTCACAGGACTCTCAGATAAATGAACTAACTCACTCCCAAATGGCACCAAAAAGAAAACACGTGTCGAACAGTTTTCTCCAGTCACGTAACATATGCAAGTTTCATGGAAATTGGAGGTTCGAACCGTTGTGAACGCAGCTGAATCGCTGTACGACGGCTGACCGTGCCCCCCGCTGATAAAAAACGTGAAGTATTTTGGTCCTGTAATACCTACTCCCTTAATACATTCATAGAATTATGCAAGACACACTTCAACGCTAAGTTAACAATCTGACTCTTTAACTCCTTCGTATAATTAATTCGTGCATAGACTCGTGCTTCGTCTTGCTATAGTCTACAGCATAAATAGTCGAATGTCATCTCGGACAGACGCCTACGGACACTGCGATCCTTCCTGGGTATCAAACATTACTAACTTTCACGGTTCTAACTCTACACCTTAACGCGGCTACAGCAAGTTATAGGCTTAACTGAAAGGAAGATATTTTTTTTCTACTTGTCGCGCGAACATCGACCGAAAACGGTTCTCCGTTCGGGTCCTCGTTCGTTACAACGTGACTCGTCTTATCGCCTAGAAGAATCTGCATACGACAAATCCATGGAAACAAAACAGAATAACTCTCGAGTGCCACACGACAAATGATCATCGGGTGACGAGCGACACGGCTTTTCCTCCGTAGCGTCGCGGCTCTAGCCCCGCCCACTGTGTCTCCCTTCCAGCCGCGAGGGCGTGACAGTAACTAGCCACGCCGTCGGCCGCGAGATCTTACGGGGGAAAAACCGTATTTCCGTGAAACGCAGAAACAAAATTGTGCAACGGAGGCTTAACGTGTCTATCAACGAATATTGTTGCATTTTATTATAGACCACGGATGCACTCTTTCTTGTGATATATAAATTCTGTTCGTTACCCGATAACAATGCTTTTTCTCCTACTACATATTGTTTATATAATTGTGTAGATTATTGTGTAAAAATTGTTAGATAATTCAATGGACTGTTTGAGGCGCACCGCACACGATTCTACAGTAATACTGCGCTAACAAATGCCGTTCCGTTTCGTTTAGCATAAAACACGTGGTGATAAATTGGTACTCGTTAATTGACTTAGTTTATACACTTATAAATGTTCATTAAGTAACTGTGGTTTCTCTCTGTTTATCACAACTAATCCGGGTTTCCAATGTCTTCACGTTTCACATGCCTCCGTGTGTAATGATATTTCGCGGCCCTGTCTGTGTTCCATCGTGCAAGCGGATAAATATTATAAATAAAGTGTCGTGATTATTATAGGCGTCACAATGGTGATTATGACCGTATCTCGTCCCGTACATACATGTAATATACGATATATCTCTTCTAAGTTATTTTTCCCACGAGCACTTCGTATAGAGAAATGCAAGGTATGTATCTATATATAATTATAAAAATTAACAAAAAAAGTGAAAAATCAACAAAATCAATCTCCGGTGTAGACTGCTCGGCTTAGCTTCTGTGTTCTTTCACAAACAATAAACGGTGTATATGGAAAATCTCGTCTATGTAGAATATAGATAATCTGCACTGATACTGACAAGAGGAAGACTCACAATTCGCAACGAAAGAATTCTTTCTAAAACACAATCTTAGTTGTTAACATTAGCTCCGATAAAAACCTTCTGGACGTTTGTTCGAATATTATTTTTCTCTCTTTTTCGTTCTTTTCTTTCGTTGTTAGTGTCGTTCGTTAATAAAAGAAACTCGTGGTAACTGCGAATTAAGGAAACATAATAATCGAATGAATAGTCGAGTTGCTCCGAACACGAACCGTGTTCCGGGTCTTCTCTGTTTTTTTTTCGCTGCTTCTGTTCTCTATTTTTTTCTTTCCGTTTACTTTCACTGAGAAACATGGTACCCTAAACCTACCGGTGTGGAACCTACCCAAGAACGTGTTCGTCAACAGTGCCATTAGTTGTTGTTACTTACAGACTGATATATATTCGGTCGACCAACGTTATTAGAATTCATAGTCATTCTTTGAATCGTTCGGTCCTCGTATCTGGTGCTCCCTTGGCTCGCCATCGGCCGGTTCAGAGTGCTACAATCATAGCTACATTTCAGCGTAGTGCCACAACGTCCCAGAAAAAAATTAGGACTCTGCTCAAATCAAATTACTTAACTTCAATTAAAATCGAAAATTCTAAAGCGTACAACTAAACGATCAACCGCAGAGTCCAATAACTTAAAGAAATGAACCGAAACCTTCATCGTATTAACACTAGATTCACGGGACGCGTTCTAATTTCTTTAATTTACGATTATTGAGATTGTTATTTTTATAAAGTAATGTATAAAAAGTCACTTTCAGTGCTCCGTAAATCTAGTGTCAAAATAAAATCAGACTGTACCATGAGACAAAACGAAATACCGTAAGATAGGGCAATTATGAATTACCTATTTGCATTGTTGGGTGAATTAGGCCCTGAGTTCCGTGCCGCCACCGTTTTCGTCACGAAATCTTGCTCCTTCCATCCGTGCTTCTTGTAGACGTCTCTCAGTTCTTGGTGCTGCCACATAGTGAATAATACTTGTCCTAAAATGTGAAAAAATTCAGTGATAGTGTTCCGGAGTATGTAATCAAGGGATGAAAGGGTTGTTAATCTTGCCTGCAAATTTAAGAACACGAGGAGTATACTTCTGACGTTGCCTGGTTATGTTCATTAATCTATCGACGCCACCAGCGTCCAGAAGTGACCGTGAGAACTCCGCGTTCTTCTTTATCACTTCGTTTAAGGTAGCCAGAACCGCGGCGATGGTGTCGTCGCTCGTCCCTTGGTCGTGTTGGTTGTTTCCTGACGGTAGTTTCTGAATTAGATCTCGCATCGCGTACTTCCCTATCAATTCTTTGTTACGTTGGTCTATTGCTAGGTTCCTGAGCGCTGTGGCCACTGCGCAGACCACACGATCCACCTAAATATACCAGACATTATATTTGTTATAAAACATTTCAAATTTCGGTTTAGAGAGTCCGAAAAAATACAATAGATTTATTTCATCCGGAATTACGTACCTCCATTCGCAGAAGTTCTACCAAAATTGGAAGTCCCTTCTCCTTCCTCACAGCAGCACGGATCTCGATACTGGGCTGCCAGTAGCAAGCCGCGAGGTTCTGAAGGGCTCCAGCAGCCGCTTCCAGAGTCTCCGGGTTCGAACAAGTCTGCAACAGCTTCAGATAGGACTGCACCACTTCCGGTTGCCATAACAGCTCCATGCCTCTGACTGGTTCTGTTCTGGGACTAGTCGTGCGAGAGGCTGTGGTTTCTTTCTGCACTGGTTGGCCATCCTTCTTCTTCTTACTTCCCCCGAAGCAACCCAGATTCTCGCCTAGAGGACACAGAGAGTCGAAATTGACGTCATTGTGAAAGCTGACTCAATTAGGATATCGTTTGTTCCAGACTGTATGGAACCTAACACGAGTAGTGTTGCATGAACTTGATCCCGAATATTCAATTTTACCAATTTGACCATGTGCAGTGGGTGTACAAAGTGTTCGTACACATTTTAAAATAGAATAACTTTTTTGTAAGTGTACAAAACAACCTGATTTTTTATAATTAATTGGAAGCATTGGTTTACTAATGATATGCAAAAAAGTTTTTTCTCGTATCAACCTCGTAAATAATAATTCTTTGGAAAATCTTTTTTGCATATCAATGCTTCTAATTAATTATAAAAAATCAGGTCGTTCGGTACAATTATAAAAAAGTTATTCCATTTTAAAAAGTGTACGAATACTTTATACACCCACTTTATATATTATTTGATAATTATTAAATCGCTCACACTACTTTTGTTAACGACAAGTTGTTAGCAAATTATTGTTGGAATAGTCCAGGCATGAGCGAGTGATCTTTGCCCCGGGAATGCCCTACGTTTGCCCCTGATGGCGTTATGGGCGGGAAAGTGCCCGCAAGGGCAAGGTCTGCCCGTGCCTGGTGCAAACCAATCGTGTTCGCAAAATGCACTAAGGTTACATAGAAAAAACTAAAGCTTCTACAACTAAAGAACTTTTAATCTGTTTGTCCGGATACAATAAGTGATGATCAAACGTGGCAGGTCTTGTTTATTTAGATAAAAATGAAAATGTAGTCAAAGGGGATTGCTATGTGTTGAAACAATGATAAAGAGGGATGATGACGTGACTTGTTTTCGAATGGTGATAACTCTGCGTGTCGCTAAGCTCGAGTACTGATCGTGATCTTATCACCGAGCTCTCTATAATGTCGAGCGAGTAACCGTTGAAAAGCGAAGCATGCTCTAGCGAACTCGACTCGATGCAAACTGAGGAAACTAGGCTAGCAATGGAAATTACAAGAATGTCTTACCTTGACATAAACTGTACGCTAAAAAGATTGAAACACATTTTAATCCATGCTAAACTAGGAAGGATGTTAAACATCGCGGTTTCATTTGCTAACCGTTATACACACCGCTCTCCGTTTCCATGTTCGAAAAGAAAAAGGTAACTCGAAACTCACGAGACAGAATCTACTAAATAAATCAGGATGGCAGATGAGAACAGGTTCGAAAAAATAATAACAGAGACACCGAAGCCGATGACGATACCTGATAAGGGAACATCTACGCTAACCGTTCTGTGCTAGGAGACTAATCATTGTTACCAAAGATGTGGTCGTGTTTTGTCGCACACAGTAGTTCCATCGAACGTTCAAGCGGTCTCAACAACAATTTCAGACAGAGACGAAAGCATTACAACAAATGTTGAAGTGTACACAGTTCGGAAACCGTCTTGAAAGACTCAGTGTAGGGGGCTAGCTACGATATCTAATTACTACTTTGCACAATCAAAGGAGGGCATCAAAAAACACATTATCAATACAGTTACTGTACAAAAGTCTTCCCAAGCGTATTACACACCTCGGGATACCTCTCGTCGCTTCCCGAAGTCTCTTAATCAATTAAACAACTCGATATACTAAAGGGTCCATGGTACCGAACAGTTAACGTCACGTCGAACCCATAAATATCCCAAGTTGGAACCCTTGGACTCGACGCAAGTACGCAATTCCCCGTGTTATCTAATCTCCAGAGTAAACCGCGTATCATCTGCACACACCATTCGGCTGCATGCGTGTCACCACATGCCCACTGAGGAAACCCGTGTGTCTTCGACAAGGTACTCTCATTCCCTAGAATGCAGAGAGAACAAAGTGGATCCTCACCTTTGGCAGGCGCTGCCACCCTGTTCTGCACTGTGGACTGAATAGGATGTTTGTCGTAGTTCGGGTCTTCGACCTCTTGACACCGGTAGCTTAGATTCCGCAGGATACAGACGCAGTTCTCGACGATCTTGTTGCCGATGTTCGACTTCTCTATAGCGGACCGTACTACGTACAACAGCGCGTCGACCAAGCCCTCGCATTCCCTCAGCTTTTTCCTCGCGTACTCTCCGGCACTGGAAACGTTTCTCAGGACACCCGAGGCGTTCCTGAAGACTGTGGACCAGCAGGTTTCTCCGCTCGATGAGCTGGGGTCCCAGCCACTGTGTGGTATGATTATATTGTTTACCACCATCGTCACTCCATCGTCGATAATGGACTTTTTCAGATCCTGAAAAAATTAGTAGATAAATAAATATGAAGTTTCAACGTTAATGGACTCTATCGAGTCTTCTGAATCGTCGACTTACCTCGCAAGATGATAGGTTCCATAACACTCCAGTGACCAGTTCCTTCACGTCGCAATCGGACGTCCTGCGAAGTAAATTGATCAAAGCTGGCACTCCTCCGGCGTTCTTGATGGCCCTCTTGTTTTCGTCGTTCTGTCTGCCGTAGGACAAGTTCCTCAACGCCCCGCAAGCATTTCTATAAACATCGGGATTATCGTGATCCAGTAATTGTACCAGCGGCGGTATTCCACCCAGACTTCTGGTCTTCTGTTTGTTCGGGTCGTCCATGTAGCATAAATGTTGCAGATACGCGGCAGCGTTCGCCTTGATGATGTTGTTCGGATTGCTAAGGAAACCGATCACCTCGGACAGATTTGGATCCCGCCATCTCATCGACTTCTGGTCGTCGTCCAACGGACTGGCCATTCCAGGTACCACCGGATGCCGTGATTGCAGTCGCTGAAGGTGAACCTCGTCCTCGAACATTCCTGGTGGTACTCCCGATGACAGAGGGACCGGATGGCCTTCGTCGTAGCCGGGTACATCGCTAGGAACTGTGACCGGACCTACCCCTACACCTGGTCCGTATCCGACGGGTCCGTAGGGGGACGGAGACGCATAACCGTAGGGCACTTTACTCTCATCTGTGATCAGATTTCGAAAGCGTTTCATTATGGGGTTTGGGTTTAGATTAGACTGAAGGGAAACACTCCAGAACCTGATTTAAAACCCGGATCGCACACCAATTTATGTTCTAGTTAAAGGGCCTTGCACCAAACCACGTGAAATGGGTCCTCGGCGAAAATGACTGAATTTGAAATATGTTGTACCTTTTGGGTCACTGAACAAATGTATGTCATACGAAATGTGAAAAAATGGACAGTTTCGTTGTTTCAACCCTTCAAAAGCCTGAGGTCAGACCAGCAAAGTTACGGTTAAGTACTGAGAAATTGACTCAAGAATCCTGATCCTTCCCATCACTAGAATCTTTGTGAGAGAAAGAGAATCCAGCCCCTTCTTAGTTCCTTGCAAATCCTATCTCTTTCTGAATCCCCAACCCTTTGGAAATATTCTGACCCCCCACACCTCAAAAATTCCTTAGGAATCCTCTCCCGGTTTAACCTCTAAGATCCTTGGAGATCGTGGGCCATTTTTATCTAGTCCCTAAGTTCTGACTAACCGACGTTAATTATAAATGCAAAAAGATCCACACGTTCCTGAGAATGTTTCTGAACGATTTGACGAGTTCTGACAAGTTTACAAGGTTCGAATACTATCTTTAATACCCTGTGCCGAGACACCGAAGAGCCACAACGCGCCAGCAGCTATTAACGCACAAAGACTCATCTGGGAGACCAATTAACCGAAGGCTCAATCTGGCTCGAATTGCGGTTATGATCCTTGATCCTTACACGTACACGTGAAACGCATAATTCACTCATATTATCCATGGAATATGGACGGGGAAGATGAAGTCTGAACGTGGTCAACGTGACAAATCTAAAATGGGGAAGGGGAAGCTAGAACGAAGTAGGTGAACGAAGTCGGAAGAAATAGAATAGTCGCACTAGGAACAGAGAAAGAGAACGAGAGAAAGAGACAGACAGATGAAGAAAAAAAAACTGTTAAATAAATTATTGATGTGACCCTACCATGAGGATGCTGAGAGGGTTCGCCGGAGTCATCCATATTCCAAGAGTTGCTGATTTGATCTAGAGGGAACACAAAATAACAAACGAACGTCAGGCATAGAGATAATTAAAGTGAATTATGCACTGCCCGGTGACCACGGGCAGACAAATAGCCGGGCCGCGCTGCAACATGATAGCTGGATGTCTCATTATAGGAGCCGGGTCCGGATCAACGCCGCGTGACCCGTTACCCCAAAAATCGAACACAAAGCGACACACGCGGCGATTTTTTTTCGACAGGGAATGCGATTAGCTGTTCTCGCTTTGACGAACGTACCATACTGATCCCCGGGGCCGCCTGGACTAGGAGTGATACGATAATGATCCTGCAAAGTTGGATTCAGGCCTGGGTCGATGTCGTTGTAACCGCTTTCCACGTATGGCCCCGGTTTCCGCAGGTAGTCTACAAAGGACACCACAAATACACTTCAGACTTTGTTACGGGTACAGTTCTTTTGACAATTGAAAATTAAAGGATCACTACATTTCAATTTCAAAATTATCCACACGTTCAAAGCGTTGTAACTTTAAGAAAATACATCATGAAATATTCGTTCAGTCATTTCAAAGTGTCAACCTTCTACTTTCGAGATCCATTGTTCGTCTCTCGAAGGGTTAATGTTCCTTTAATTTTGCACGCCAGTGTATTTTGTGTCTCGTCTGCTGACGTTGATTGCAACTGCATCGAATCGTACTGACGATGACACGATGAGGTACTTACCATGTGGAGGTGATGCACGACTGTGCTCCGAAGGACTATGAGGACTGTGAGGAGAGTGCGAGCGTGGCATGTAGATGCCATGCGGACCCGGATACCCTGGCTGCGGCGGATACCCGAGGAACGGTTCGTAATGCTCGAACCCGACCATGTACGAGTCCGTCGGGTACCGCGGGTCCGCATGCTGGTAGTCCTGCGACATCAATGGCACTGACATGTAGCTAACCGCCCCTGGATCTGGCTCCATGTGTGATACTTCGCGAACGACTTTCGACACGCTTGTCACCTGAAACAGAATCAAGGGGGCAGGTTCAGCGGCGGCGTTAATACTCCCCAGTGGGCGTGGTCTTGTTTGGGCGTGGTTTTGTTTGGGCGTGGTCACGAAATTGCTTTTCGTACAGTAGTACAACGTTCAGTGGAAATAGCGTGCACGCGTGTGATCCGTAGAACTTTGGGACATTGTAAGTCAGAGTGGTTATAGGAGAAGTGGGATGTTTCGGCAATCTGTGGGTGCGGTCAGGGGGCGTGGTTTTAATAGAGACACTTTTGTAAGGAGCAATGAGGACCAAAGGGGAAATTATAAGGAGTGTGTCCAAGATTGGAGCGTGTAGTGAATACTGGTGTTACAGTAGATTGGAGTAAAGTCGGTAGGCGTGGTTTGAATAGGAGGAGGAGGTTCTACGAGGTGCGAGGAGATCAAAGGGACGACTTGAACGAGTATGGAACTGTTGGTGAGTAAATTGGATAGTCCGATATCTGGAAACACAACTTACTTGTTGAGTAGTCTGCTGCTTGTGGGTTCGGATGAGTAATGGATCCTCTTGAACAGACAAATGAGACGAATGCAACGAGTGGGTGTCCGCCTGGCCGTTACTTCCGTGGTAATCTGCATCACTCTGTCCGCTGGAAAACGTCCGCAATAATGATCAATTAGTACCGGGTTCCGCGCCATCGAGCAATCAACGATTTGTCGGTCGCCGGTCAATAACTTACGTGTATTGCGGCATGTCGGGTCCTTTTTCCTGGAGAACGCGTCTGGAAACACAGAAGCATCGGGGTCATGGTGATTGTACAATGGGAAAACAGGAAAGACAAGCCACGATAGAGGAACAGCTAGAAACATCAAAATCGATGGAACACCGAATCGAACCAGCAATAAAAATAATATTTGCTCGAAAAGAAAAAAAATATTGATGAATGATCTGGTGAGCCCTAGAAAACGAATGGAAGAAAGGAAAACAAAACAAGAACAACGCGGAAAGCAATATTCGTGCACACTGAACCGCAACGACTATGTTGCGTCATACAAAAATAGCACACGCATAACGAAAGAACGAAGGAACGCATGGCCTACTGAAGCCGCCCAGAAATACATACTTCTAATTGCGCTAAACTACTCGTGTTCCTCGTCCACTCGCTCACACACACGTATCATTCGGGAGCATGCGAAACGAACACACGCTGCCAGTGCGGCCGAAGTTATTCATTCTGAGTCACGTGTACGTTCCGTTAACTAACAAGAATTGGGTGATAATGATCGGTGGGTGATTTTTAGCGGTACGTCTTAGCCATGATCTACTAAGGTCCTCGGTGCACTCGGCGTGGAGGCATTCTTTCTGTCTAAATAGTTACTAGATGAACGATGAAATTGGTCTACCGTTCAAATTGAACGTTTTCGTGAGGAGTCAAGGAAGTGGGACGGGCTAATCGGTTGGCAGAACCAATGGAGAGTCATGGGAGGGGCTAACGAGTGAACGGGAGCCAATGGAGAAGTTGTAGGAGGGATTACAGTGGTCAATGGGCGGATCCAAAAGTAAGTATGCCTATAAATATTTGTGGGAGGGATTAGAGTGCCCAATGGGCGGTTCGTTTCAAAAATTGGTTTTCCTTTTTGGAAGCCTCCATATCGAGTCGATCCGAGGATCCACCAGCAAGAATATCGGCGAATACAGCTGAATGAGTTTCTCGCCGGCGATGATCGAAGATGAAGTGGGGGTGGCTGCTTAAGTGATGACCAGTGAACGACTATCATTTGTACACTCGCATTCAGAATGACTAACCTCGTGATTAGGTCATGTTAGTCACCTCTGCGTGATCTCGGTGCGAGTAATGCTGTGCTCCTGTCTCTTCTCGATCCGACGATTCACCAGCCTGACATTAATAATTTTGCCAGCGTTATTGGGGACAGGGGGTTAGGTGGTGAGGGCTGGGTGTCGGCTGGGGGAGAGTGTCTGGGGGGGGCGTGGTTTTCTAGGTGTCTACCGTGCACCTTGTACGACAACCGAACGTTGTAACTGTCTTTTTCACGACTGGTCGGGCTAATCGAATTTGCATTCGAAATTGCCGGACGAAAACGTTTGTTCTTTGGACACAATGTCGGCTAGTTTGTTAGTCGAGAGGGGGAAGCGTTAAACCGCGCAACGATCGGAAGCTACCACAGATTAGTCTCGTTTTTTCTTGTTTTCGAAAAGGGTAAAAAGAATGTAGAGTTAATCGGTTACTAGTCTCTCGAGAGTTAGAGGAGAGAAAGACACTTACAGACAGGAGTCAACCAGCTGATTATTTGACATACCAGCTGATTTATCGTCTCTTGCCGCTCAGCAGTCGAAGGCGTCCCCTGGAACAAACAAAAGAACAGGAAAATTAGAGAAAACAGTAGCGGATCAATTTACAAGAGAAATTTAAACAATTTTCCGCTAATGAAAATAACAAAATCACGGTGGTGGGTGTGCTACGAAATTCCGCCGAAAAGAAACCACTAGGCAGTTCCTTAATCAACCGATCCACAAACACTCGAAACGTCCTCTCGAACGCTAATCCCATTCCGCGGCGGCGAAATGACGAAGTTTTGATTAACGCCCGCGGGATCCTCGATCTTCTTTTTTTCCTCCGTCGACTTGCGCGGGATGCGTTAATTAATTTCATCAGTTCCGCGTAGCTGGTTTGTCGCGGGCACCGCGCGTAATCACGACATTAAAATATAAAACGAGCAGAAAAGTTTAATTAATTTGCTGCCTCGACGCGCCTTTATAGCGCGGTTCGATTGGCGCATTCTACAAACGCGTGCACACGTGCGAAAGGTTGACACCGAGGAGTTCGCTAACGAATTCGCTCCCGGAATTTCACGGAGTCCTGAAGGGACTCTCTACCTGTCTCTTTCTCTCTCTTCCTGCCTCTGTGCAACCAGTTTCTACTGTCCGTTTCCACTTATTGCGAGAGGATTCGCCTCTCGCTACCGGCATAATTGTCAGCCGCTTGCTGTATGGAATTACCCCAGGTCAACTTTCGTCCGCACTGACTACCTGTGCGAAAACTAATCCAAGTGGGGACATCGAGACTGAAACTCGGAATTGATCGCAGAGGTGTTGAATGAATATTAAAGGCCGCCGGCGGTTTTCGCCGGACGCTAATCATTATTAACACGTTGTCAGTCCGCCGACTTTATCCACTTACGACAAGAATGAGTAAATCAGCGACTTCCAAACTGGAAGGTGCGAATATTAAAACTGAAATGTAATTTTCATAACGTGACATATATAAATACAAAATCAATAGCGTTGAATATTAGGGGTGGGATTTCTAAACATTTAAGCATTATTATATATGAGGTATTATATTCATTTCATAACTGAAGGAAAGCATATAAATATTCCGTTTTGTCGATCATAAATATTTAATAGAAATTGTGTGATAATTTCGGCGCACAGGTTCGATCAATTATTAAAACGAGCAATTTTGCGATTCAAAAAATTGCGTCTGTAAAATACTGTAATGTATCTTAAACACAGTGGAATAACAGCCAACAAAAACTTTGCCCTACTTGCTATGTGTAAAAGAATTATGTATATTCAAAAATACAACGTGGTTGACTGTATGCTGATAGACGATGTACTAAATCCACGTGAACGTTGAAGAAATCATTGTAGAATGGAATTGTTCCAGGTCGGAGGTAATTTAATATTCGAATGGTTAAGTTGCTACTTTTCTTGTTCGACATCCATCAACGGTGTTATCGGCAACCATAAATTGCATGTAATCATTGTAACATCATGTCATCGTAAAAAACATGCAACTATTGTTGAAAAAGCGAACAAGTCGAATCCCGAAGGGGCAAACGGCCGAGATGGTTACATCGTTTAGCCAGAAAATTGGATTTCGGGTGAATTTGATTTCCAAGAACCCCTCGAACCGTCGTGCTTGGAAAAATAAAGATGGTTCCTGCGATTTGAGGTGACTCTCGGCGTGTGCGAGTGCAGCGAACAGAACTCTCGTCGCGCGCCTACACATAGAACTTTGTGCGCAACGAGCGGAATGAAACAGAAAAAGCGAAAGAAAGAAAGAGAAATAGACTGTCTCTCTCTCTCTCTCCCTCTCGTTCCTATTCTTCATTGAAATTATTAAGTGAGCTCGACGAGGCCAGCGGTCGAATTCAACAACCGACCGGGAGAAAAAAAAAAGATCGCGACAATGGCAAACACCGGGAGAGCAAAATTTCCACTCGAGGAGACAGACTGGAACACCGAGGGTATTTGTTTAAGTTATGGCACTCTTATTACGCTTTCGACCTGGATTCGCGGCCGGTGGAAAGAAGAAATCGATGTCACTGGTGCAGTCGTTCCTCATCGACGTTACCGGAATTATTACACGGGGAACGTACACGCTTCTGCGTCTTCTTGCCCACCAGTACCTTGCCCTTACGATGTATATCTTGTATATTTTTGTTTAATCTTGTGTATTCATGCAGATTCTTGTATATTCTTGTATATTCTTGAATATCATCGTTATTTCGCGGGTTGATTCGACTAATATTAGGGAAGTGCCACGTACTTTCCTTACATTCATATAATTTTCTAGCAATTTTTGAACAGAGGACTGCAAAGAGTCTTACTCTTTTTCTGGAGAATCGTTCTCTTCCTCCATCGCCAACCGCTGTTTCTACAAAATTATGAGCGAATAACATTCCGAGGGAACGAGCCGCTTTGGATTGTCGTTCCCAGAAATACCATTTCCCGGAAATAACCGATATCGATTTCCCGAATGCTGACGTGCAATTTTATGCTACCACAATGTATGACCTTCAAATAATTCGAACCTCACACGAACTTTTAATCGGTTCTCGGATCGATCACGCCCAAGACAAAGTATTTACTCCTCGCAGTTTCTAGTGTAAATCATCTCGCAGATATCTTCCTTGCTTATCGAACCGGGAAAAGCGAAGATTATGTAACGGAGTTTGCATCATACGTATGCGAAGATAAAGAATGATCGTAAAGTAATCATGATCTGTACGATTGCACACGTGAAACATTGTGTTCGTAAACCGTGCCTCGCCTCTTCCACGCCTTAATCCCGTTTTCTATGAAATAACGCGTCGAACAAGCATTGGGAATAATGAAAAATTTGATATAACTTATAAAATTAGAAGGAACTGCCTCCAAGCAATCAATAAACACTGATACCGATACAAATTCATCTAGTACGTTGTTTCATTCTGTCGTCTTCCCGCAACGCAATTTTCTCGTCTCCATCCACCGAATCAATAATTACCATAACCTATGACATTTCCCCAGCCTATCTAAACAAACCAACAATAGATTCTCCGCACGCAATAACCCCAGCAGTGACGATATATTCGTCTCCAATGCATTTTCCCCTGCATCCTCAAAATTCTCCCGTCGTCTCTCGCTTTTTCCACCGGTTCTAGTCCCTAAATCAATGGAATCGCCATAACTTGCGACATTTTCCCAGTCTGTCTAAACAAACCAACCGTATACTCTCCGCACGCAATAAACCACAGAGAGACAGTGCCGAAAATTCATCTCCGAAGCATTTTCTCCTATCTCCTGTAGCTCGTTCATCGTCTCTCGTCACTTCCATCTTCCCACTCGATAAATCATCGAATTTGGCATAACCGCCTTCAATAAACCAAACACTGACAATACCTGAAACTCGTCTCCGCAGCACTGTCTCTGACCTCTTTCAGCTTTTCAACCGTTAAATCACAGAATTTGGCATAATTCGCGGTGCTCTTCCAGCCCATCGCGCTCTTGAGGTCCCGGGAAGGAATTGCGGGATGGATCAAGATGGAAAATGTTATAAGAAAATATGCACTTTTGTGCATCGGTGCATCAGAAAATGCAACTGCACTTTTTTCTAAAATGGAAACCTACATTTTTGACTGTATAACGAATAAATAAGACATAACTTCCTAACGAAGAAATTTAGGGCAATTGTATGTACTTGTATACAGAGCACAACAAGGTGCATCGATTGGTGCAGTCAAATATGTAGCTTTCCATTAAAAAAAAAAAGTGCAGTTGCATTTTTCTGATGCACCGATGCACGAAAGTGCATAAAATTAGAAGTGTAGTATGCACCGTTTGATGCGATTAAACGTTTTCTTATAACATTTTCCTGCATTCCCAACCGTTTAGGAGGTACAGCCTGTTCCAGTTGCCTGATGCGCCCTGTATAAATCACCGGAGGGAGCCGCACGATATCGGTCGCGGAACGCATTGAAAAACGCATTGAAAGTCCTCAAAGAAAGAGTCTCCGGACGCGGAATTCGCGATCGTAGGATCTTGTGGATAACAAGGGGATGAAGGGGTGTACAGAGAGAGAAAAGAGAGGGGGCAGAGAGAGCGGCACGTGGAACGAGGGCGGAAGAGGAGCTGGAGGATCGCATTATCGTCAATGAGATTTCCGCGCGATCAAGGGGACGAGGAAAATGAAGAGGAGAAGTCGGGTGCGTTCCAGGGCACGCGTTCAACATTCCTGCTTTGAATGCAAACCCCCCACAACCCACCCACGCACGCCGATATACACCTGGTAGGAGGGTAGTGGCGCGATGCACCGCGTGCGTGCATTTATGCGCGTGTCTCCGATGAACCAAGCGAAAGACATTCCTGTATCCTGCTGCCGGATACGTCGATTCCGATAAAATTGCGACACCTCCAACGGGGAAAAAGGATTCCTCCGGTTCCCCAGGCAACACCCAGCGTTTCCAGTTCCCACTCACCCCCCGGTGACACCTGAGAAGGAGTTGGCGAGCTTTGCGAGACGATCGAACCAGAAAATGGCGAAAATCGAGGTTCACGTTCGTTCTTAATTCGATTTAACGATTGCTCTGTTTGAAGAATCATTTATGCGGATTTCTATAAATAATGAAGGGATAAAATAGGCTGCTCTTAAATTCATACTCTTTATATTATAAAAATTCCCTAAACTTTAAATTATCTAATAAAAAGAATTTTTTTTAATCTAATATTATTTATATATGCACAATTTCCACCTTTCTTTGCATTCGTTATAAAATGAAATTTAATTAATTGTACTACATAGAAATCAGCAGGACCCTATCCACGTCTTTCGCAACGTTTCTACAGCACTTCCAGTAAAAGGTTGTACTCGTATGATTCTTCAGGGTCCACGGAGCATCTACGTAGATCCTTCCGGATTTCAGAATTCCCAACAACCACGCTCGTTCTTCCGAGAAGCCGGGAGGCACCGTGTAAAAACGCGTCCCGCGAATCGAATTTTTGCGGCGCGCGGAGAGCACGCAGCTTTGCACGGGTGCCTCGAGTTCGGGATTTCCGGGTACGAGAGCTCGTTGATATTCCAGAAGCGGCGAAACCGCGGTCGAAATTTCCGAAAACGCGCGGAGAATAGGCGGCGAAGTTCCCCAAGCGGATGAAGTCGTAACTGCGGACGAACTCGCGGAAACTGCTCACCCCCAGAGACCGTTGCGAAAGTAGCCTATGGGATCCGATGGCGAATTGTAGTATAATATCTCGGCAGACGATGGGGAGCAAAGGGAAGCCTAAAATGAAATCGATACATTAACCGAAACCTAATAAACCGACCGATTTCGGGGAAAATTAAAAGCAAAGATGGTCGTCTACGCCGTTCGAGTCGCAATTTTTCACCTGCGAGCCGAAAATTAATCTTCCGAGCAATTTGGCTGCGACCCAGAAGGCCCGGGGACTCCGCTATCAATTTTGGTTCTCCCGATAGCCGCCGGAAAAATCATTCCGGGAGCCGAGAGTGTTTATCTGTTCCAAGCGATTAGACGTTCCAGGGAAAATTGGGAAAATTCAGAAACTTGAAGCGGAGGCGTGAGAATGTACAGGGTGATTCCGTAAAAACAGAACACCTAAGTATCTCCGTTATTTTTCGTTGTACAAAAAAACTTCTTCGGACAAATTTACACTGTTTGAAGGGCCACATGTATCGGTGTAAGAGAAAAATTTTCGAGGTCATTTTTTCAAATGAAATTTCAAGGTCATCGATGTTTTTTATGGAATTATATATCTTCGTTAACGTAATGTTGTAGGTGACAAAATAACGAATTCATCCATGTAACCACAATATGATCTACAAATGATCTTCGACCCAGAAAAATGGAATAAATAAAATTCAACGTGTAAGATTAAAAAAAAAACAACATTAAAGAATCATGTACTATGAGAATTACGAACGAACGCCTTATGAATAAAATCTTGCAGCGTGGTGCAAAGAAACGGAAAATTAGTCTGGAGACGTCGTAGACGGCGTAATATTGATTCGCGGGAATTTAATTTACGCGAGATAGTCGAAGAGGGAGTGTTTGGAAGGATCAGCGGCTGTACTGCTTGAAATCAGTGTTCCAAGTCGACATTCTCTTCAATTAGCACCTTCTCTGCTGCGTAGGTGACGTTCACAATCTTCCAGTTTACTCGGAGACAATCTGATTAATTTGATACATCTCTCGTTGCTTAAGTACACAGCGCAACACTCGGAGAATTAATGATTCTCTTCCTCAAAATCGTACCCATTCTACTCGAAACAAAAAACAAGATAAACATTCCTTCTAGTGATTTTTGCGTCAAATTGTTATTGGCGTATTCTTCACGTTCCTCTGATTAAAATAAGCCAAAACACGATGCAATTCGGTGCAATTGGCTCGTTTAATCCACGATTTAGCAGAACTTCGATTATCCAAACTGAATTCTGCCTCCTTAAAACGTCGTATCAAGTACTATGATTAATCCTTTTCCACGGCCACGCTGAGGACAATGGAGAATTCGGATAACCGAGGTTCCACTAAATCAGAGAGTAAACAAGCAAATTAACTTCGAACTGTATCATGTTTATACTCGTTTTACTCAGGAGAACGTCACGCACACGACAGTAAAAGTGTCACTAAAAAATATTGTACAAACAAAAGATGTTTGTCAGTAAATTAGCCACTCCGTTTGATGAAACGTTCCAGCACGTTACGGAGATGGAAACAAATTCAGACAGAGGAGGCGTTAAGCGACGATATAAGGCGAGAATGAAGAGATCCGATACAGGCTAATATTTTGCCGGAGATTGATTGTAAAGGGGGCCGGCTCGTTCGTCGAGCAATTTTTAATTTCGGAAAGAACAGCGTCGGCGTAGGCGCGAGAAACGCTTTCGAGCTTTTTTTTCAGAGGTGCAGTACGAAAATCTGGGCCACCGTCGCCCGGAGCTTTGTCCCGTAATAGTCTCCGGCATATTAGATTTTTTACACGTCGGAACGAATTCGGATACCCTTTTTCTGCCCGGCGAATATCCCCCGTCGGCGACACCGGTGTTTCTATACAGGGTGGAGCAATAACTATTAACACCTCAGATATTTCCGTAACTATAAGTCTCACATAAATATTTGCTAAAATAAAATTGCACGGTACGAAGGGGGCCATTCGGTGGTGATAATAATTTTTTGCAGATGGAGGTACTTCGGACATTTGAAGGTCACCTCCATCTTTTTAATGGATCGGCATTTTTTGCTTCTATGACGTAAGGTCACTGAAGGTCGTATAAAATGTCTGAGGTGCTAATAATTGCCCCACCCTGTGATTTCGCGCGGAGCTGTTTTTCAGTCCGATCGAGTCACTCGCGACGGTGACACACAGTTGATAAGAATGATTATCGCTGAGATTACCGGCCCCGAAACCCTCCCCGACATCGATCTCCCACGATTCGCAACGAGGTGGACGTTTCACCTGTCCGCGAAACGCGAGCGAATGATGGATCGGATTTTTGTTCGGGTGTACAGAATCTTTTCACTCTGGCTCACCGGCAGAATAATTCATTAGCAGGCTGTGGACCTTCGTGCAAAATATAAATTATTCGGAGCCAAATTGAAATTTATTTCTGTTTCCGGTCATTCCATTAAGTTGTCAGAAATATGTTTGCAACAATTCTTTCTAATTGTACGAAACGGAGATTTTACTGTAAAATAATGAGAGACATTAGCCGTAAAAATATTCATCTTTATTAATCAGTTTAAGTTGCCATCTTTGCGGCAATTTGCGTGACACCATTTGCGATGGGTGAAGTTTTTGTTGTAATATGTACTCACTCTTCATCATCATACGTTTTAAAAAGTTCACGCGTGCACGTATACATAAAATTCAATGCGTAGTAGCTGCAGCGTTTCACGAATATCTCTAAAACTATTCATTTCCGCCAAAAATGACAATTACATTTCCTGTTCAGCATGTCAAAATCAATCGAATGACGTATGTCTTGTTTCGAAACAACGTGGGGTTTTCCGAAGTTCAGCCGTAATTCACCTACGAAATTTTCCATTTATAGCGATGGACTTGTTAGACACATTTTCGAATGTATTATGAACACTCTGATTTTAAAAATGACCACACATTTTGTAGAGATTCTGCAACCACCTGCACCGATCAAAGCTCGCAGGATCGTCGGCCGTTCGCAGGTGCCGGGATAAACGAGCCAATTAAAACGAAACCCCGGAGCCGACGAGAGGATCATTCGCGTTAAACGTGGAACTTACGTGGCAGAGATTTATCGGCGTTCTCTACCCGCGGAAAATTGATTGTTAAATTTTCCGTCTCACGGACTTCCGGATTCCATAACCAAAAATGACGCAAGCACCTCCCCCTCTTCGGCCATGTGATTCTCGACACACACCGATGTCCGACACCGTCTATTTTTGAAGTGAAACTTCTTTTTGCTGAGGGGCTACAATTTCCTAGCGTTATGGAAAGTCGCGTTATAGTCTAGTCGCCAGATACTTCTACCAAAACAAGGTAATAAAAATCATGGATTTTACCCCCTCCCCAAATTAACAAAGGGTCCTCGAGGTCGATAACTCAGATTCGACACCCCAGAGTACCTCTAAATGAGTTCGGAATACTTTCTAGGTAGACGCTTCTTTTTCGACCTGCCGACTACTGGACTATTACGGAAGTCAAATGGAACAAACAATTTTTTAAAGGAGAAAAAATCTTTCTTACCCGACGGGGATTCGAAGAACCACAATCTACAATTTGGTAGTCCAACTCCTTAACCGCTTGAACAACCGACGATCTTCGAATCAAGGCGAACATTTTGATACATATCGCAAAGAATAAAATGCTGCAGCGACAGAATTGTTATTTATTATTATCTCTTGTTTTCAATTAAAAAAATACTGATAATTCATCTGTACCTATACCGAATAAGCAATAAGTTTCATTTCTGTCGCGCGTGGACTCCACGCACACGCTTTTTTTTCTTCGTCTCCGTCGCTTTAACGGCGGCGGCTGCGTTTTAAATTAATTTTCACACGCGCCGGCTTCCCATAAAGCCGCGTCTCTCCTCCACCTCCACCTCTTGAAACTAATTAAGACCGCCGCTACTTTGGGCTAAGGGATGTGGTAATCTTGTTTCCCTAAGCGGAGATAAGTTAGACAACCCCTTTTAAGGGTTAACTTATATCCGACGACGGCCCGGCGCCGCGTGAATTAGAACATGCGACTCGAACTTGCCCGCAATTTGCACATTTTACAAGAAAGTTCGCCCGCGAATCGCCTCGTTATATGTTAATTCGGTTCTGAGCACCGCTCATCGACGCCGAGATCATTGCACGGGGTCTCTTCCGGTATAAACACTAAGTGGACCTTATTTTTCGACCTTCGAATTTTTTCCCGGACACCCCCAAGATTGTGAGAACTGTTGAGAAAATAATCTGGAAAAAATTTGGGGCCGATTGTATCATGGGTTATCGGCGCCCAACGAGTTTGAAATTTTTTTTTAATCTTGACATAAATACACGTTGGGATATATTGTTGAATTTGTCTTTTTTTTCTTTGTAAAAATCCATATTTAGCATAATCGGTTGTTACTCGAAAAAGTATCAGTGACACTTGATCAATTGATCAAATGATCGAACCAGTGCTCTGAGAACATAAAAACATAGTTAACAATAATGTACGATCGACACAAGGAAACATTTATTGTTAACATCCCCCAAAAAGTTCGTCGCCCATGCAAAACCAGACACTCCACCATACGTCAAATAAGATATCGTGATTAATTCAGCACTGCTAACAACAGTGAACACATAAATTCGCGAGCACAGTCGCATAGAGATTGTCCGTGGTACAATAACATGCATCGAGGGTTGCAGCGCGCGGTGCAGTATTTCCGTGGCACAATAAAGCGCCTTCGGAGCTGCGGCCCGCGGTTGATTCAGCAACAACAAACGCTAATTAATTATTTAAACGGAGACTCGCGGACGAGCTGCGTCGGCCGCCGATGGCAAGATACAAGCGCGGTTCTCACGCAAGCTGCGTAATGTATGCACTTGCGTAAGCTGCACGCGTTGCACCGCGCGAATCTGGTCAGCCGAAGGTAAACTTCGCAGAGGTTCTCGGCGCTGGAACCTGCGCGAGAACTTCATGCCGCGGCAGCCGGCAAACATCAAAACTTTATGGGATTTCAATTTTCAACGCTTTGACCGCTCGACTGGTACAAATAGACCGCCCGCGTGGTCACTTTTTACGCGAATTTACTGTTCGCCAGTTACCCACCCCATTTTTCTTTTGTTCTTCACGCCCGAAATACCACAGAGATTTTTTACAGCTTTCTCGAAATATTGTGAATTTCGATGATTTCGGCGCACTGGTTCCATCAATTGTTATTTAAACTCCACAATATCTTTTTTCAACGTTTCGATTTTAGTCTAGACCATTTTCAAGAAGAACATTCTTCTAAATATTTCCTTTTGTAGCTTCTTAATATGCATTCACTTTCACATACATTCAGCTGTATGTAAAGTGGTTAAAATAAACTTGAATGTTAATTGAGAAATGTCATATTTTTTGTCGTATATAAGCAGGTTAAGGAATGCTATAATGTCAAGTTACGTTTTGAATTTCTTCGCGTTGCCTCATTACCATGTATACTGACCTGATATATATACTTATCAAATTATTAAGGAAAAGGGGAATTTCTGTTTGATATCTGTCTTGCAACATACGAGCAGTCTACGTAAAAATACAGCTTCAATATCGTTTCAATCGAGAGATAAGGATAGACTCATTCCGAATAACAGATCAATGAATCATTTTTGCGGATCGATAAGCGCCGCGAACTCTTATAATTTTTAAAATTTTTTCATCCTTCTAGCTGATAAGAGTTATCGATTTGAAGTAATACGTTTGGATTATATGATACGTTGAAGATCGACTTTCAAGATTATTTAATACATTTAATATTTTTAACTTTAATTATTTCTTACGCTTACAACCTTCTCAGAAATAGGACTGTTTGTTTGCGAAGTAATACAATCAATATGGAACTATGAAATGTATATTAAAAACAATATATTTGATTTATTCTATATAAAATTTAGTACGCATTTGATTCCGCTGAAGTAGTAGGACGTCCTTTCTCCATTTCGAAGCTTTTATATACATTTTTAATGTTTATAAAATTTCGATGAGCAAGAGTGATTGATCTCAAACGATGAAACATACATAATAAATGAAAAAATATATTTATTCTATTTGGTTTCATCAATTTAATATGACCTGGCTGCCGGATGCAATTTGCAAGCTTTACATTCATAATTGAAATACTGTATGTACTCAACCGTGCAACCCTTTGCATATAAAGGCAACTACTAACCTGCCAATGTTAGAAACGTTTCGAACTTTTTAATGCAAGATTTTTCAAATAAAATTCGAGCCGCAGCGAACGTTCCTAGCCGCAGTATCGAGGGCAGAATCGATTCACCGATTCTGTACGACTTCTTTCCACGGTGTTTACGCCAGGTTCTCGTTCTAAAAACGTTTCCCCGAAGGAAACCGCGTCTCAGGAAGTCGGAAACCTGTTTAACGCGCGAGTCTAACGCCGGACAAACAATATTACCGTGGCCGTTTCGAAATCCGCCGACGCCGCGGGACGAAAACTTACTCTAATGAATATGTATAAGGCGCTAGAGAGAGAAAGAGAGAATGAAAAGAAAGAGAGAGAGAGAAAACAGTGTGAAAGAGAGAGCTACTCTCGGTTTCGCCGATCCCAGTCAGCGATAACCGAAACGAACGACTTCCGAAAAACTCGGCGAGCCGAAAACCAACCGCGGATCCGCTAATTACCGTCTCGCAGCTTTTGTCCATTGCACTTTGTCACGCGTTCTGCGTTCGCATAAACGCGTACGTGACCGATGGAAATACATAGGTGCTTCACGAACCCCTTCGGAACATGGTGCAACCTCTTTTCAAGCAATAACCCTCCGCCGAGCTATTTTAACTAAAAAATCGAACATTCCTTCCAGCCTAGAATATAATTTTCATTCTACTCTTAAATGAGCACGAATTTATTAAATGCAAACAATATTTTTGAATAATTCTCGACGTTTCGATCCGGAATTAATACTAAAATAAATAGTAATTAATAGTAAATATAGTAAATATTAATAGTAAAATAATTAATGGTAATTCATTAATAGTAAAATAATTAAAATCATTAATTCAATTTATTTTATTAATTAATAATTGTAATATTAATTAATAGTCAATTAATATATTTTTAATAATGGTATAGAAATTTTTAATGGCGCCTGAGAATGCCAAGGGCTAACCCCGTGTACGTACTACGATTTATTTTACGGTTGAAATAATTAAAACTTGTATATTGTTTGTAATGTCATAGAAAAAAAGTTTGCATTTATTCAGTTAAAGGTGATTAAAAGTTTCAATTTCTTAGATTGGAAAACCTCCTGGAAAGGTAGTTTTATCATTACAGTTTCCCATTCCAGCGAATGAGTAAAATCGGAATTACATTCTACGAGTCCGAAAGCTCTCGGCACCGTTTTCCGTTTGCAATTAATTAAGTCTAATTAACACAGACATGAATGTTGTCCAGCTTTCGCGATTCCGTCCCACTGTGCGGTAACCTGTGGAGAAAATTCTAAAAATTCATAGTCTAATATCCACTGGACTCTATGTTGAAATTATGTTTCAACATCTAAATTATCATGTTTGTCAATAGAAAATTTAAATAATTTAGTAGGGGATTAGTTGCAAGCGTATTTTTCAAAGCGTCGCTTTCTTTCATGGTATCACGAAAAAGAATTTTATGAAATATTTCCTGTGGAATATGGTAGCTTAAAGTATAGCTGATGTGATTGAAATTTCAAAATTTGTAAGTCTCTTATATACAGTATTCTAGTAAATAATACAGCTGAAATAATTTTTCTCATCTTTTTCTCCTTTAAATAGAGATATTTCAAAACGTCATGTAGTTTTTGTTTTTTCGTAATTAGTAGACATTATATTTCACAAAAATATTCACAAAAATTGCCTCTTTGCAAATTCCTGAGGTCGTAAACAAATTTTGAGACCAAATTTGGAATCAGCGTGAATAAATCTCCGGGGATGCTGTATAGCATGTCAAAAAAATTTTCACGCGCGTGGTATTGGAAAAACCACAATTTTCTTCAAATTGTGCAAGTGTAACGAATGTTTTCAACATTAAAAAATTTTTCATCGTATTGCATCATTTCTATGGAAAGTTCTTTGATTTTGACACAGATTTCATCGGTTTGGTCCATAGTGCGGCGGATCGCAGATCGGACAGCGACGCCGCGCCAGGCTAGCGTAAACACCGAGAGTGTGTGAATGGGCGAAAAAAAGAAGGGATTAACCCGGACACTACTCGAGAAACCCGTGCAATCCAATTAAACAGGATGCAAACTAAAAGCATTGTACGGGAGGCCGGCCTGATATCGGGGCTCGCACGAAGGTCGCCTGGTCACGGCACCGATTCGAGAATGCATTGTTGGACTCTGTGTATTCGCTGGAGCGCGTTGGAGAGAACACTGAAAGAGAGAGACAGAGAGAGAGAGAGAGGGAGAGAAAACAGAAAGAGAGGGGAGAGAGAGCACCCGTTGAAAAGGGGCGCGCTTCTTCAGGGTTGGCCTGAGCCTGTCGATTGATTTCCCGCGCCTATTAAAACGCCACGGAACCGTGGACGCCGGATGCATGCCGGGCGTCGCTATCTTCAGACCGCGGGAACCACCAGCGACGCCCGACTATCGAGAAATGCGTCCAACTATCGGGTTCGCGCTGGCCCATCGATCCCGGAATAGTTTGCGGGACAACGGATTGATTGATGGTATCGGCCAGTACCAACTCAATCCCAGTTTTCTGCCGAGGACGAGTCGATCGTGTCGGTGTCCTTCCTTTCCCGTCGATTTTCGTTCAATGGATCCCGGTGCCCGTCTCGATAGTTGCCGCGCAATCACCGACATACCCTAAAATTAGATAGACCACGTCTTCGGGGTCGAAAGAGTCGAATTTTTCATGATACCTTCAGTTGCAGAAGTTCTCCGATATTAACCCATTACGTTGACTCGAATGCATTACTGGCACGAATTGTTAAACTCTATTGTTCGACAGGTTCGACACAAATCATAATTGTCTAAAATTCGGTAAAGAAAGTCTTCAGCTTCGTGCGAGTCGAATTTCATAGTTAGACAGCGGATTTCGTGCATTTGTGACAAAAATGAGTAGGTGTGATTTAAAATAATGAAACATTAGAAGAATTTATTAATACTGTTACTTAATGGTTAGCTTAAGTCTAGATTAAACTTGTCTTCTAGGTATTGCAAAATAAACTGCCACCCTCTCTACAAATCCATGCGTTTTACAAAATTGAACGAGATGAACCTTCACTTTCGGGGGAAACAAACGTTATATCTTGAGCTGGAGATAATTTCTCTGGTCACTGATGAGCTGCACTAATACCCGACTCAAGTATTATAATGTAGAGTACAGCATCTCCTCTGTAACTATCCATGTGTTGCAACTGAGCCACGATCAGCCCCGTCGCCATAACAATCTCTATAAAAGTGAATGTTTCACAATCGGGTCTCATCATATCGGCAGAATGGACTACTGTACCGCACCGGTCGGAAATCAGCCACGCTTCTTTCACCCGGCCATTTCCTCGAAATGTAAATAATTAATTCCCGAGGAACACGGTTACCGGTTCGTTCTTTGAGCGTGCAGATTGAAAACCCTCGGATAAACGGAGATTTCTACAGGTTTCATTTTCTGAAAGCGAGGGGTTGCAGCCCCATGGATATCCGAAGGGGTTGGTCGGCGGCGTGAAAGGGGTGTTAAGGGGTGAATACGTTTCCAAGAGGCCGTGTACCGCGGCGACGACGACGACGTCGAGAACCCTGCCACCCCCGCCTCCGTTATGCAACCATACAGAAGGCTAGACAGAGAGAGCGAGAGAGAGCGAGAGAGTCGAGGCTCGAAAATCGATCGTAACGAGGCAAATGCCAACAATTTCGTGCAGTGCTCTTAAAGTGCAGATAGGAGGGGGCGTCGATCGATGGGACCTTGACTAACAGCCACGAAAACTCGATAATTCGAGGCACGTGCAAGCCACGGTGCTCGCCGCACGGAATGAATCGGCTGCTCGTCAATTTAAACTGGTCGTTGGGAACGTCGGAGACGAATGACCCCGCGGAAAAGTTTCGCCAGGAGTGACTTTCTGCGTGGCTCTGAGGGATTCTCGCTCGAGAAGAAGAGGAACAGGAAGAGGAGGAAGGAGGATTACAAAGTTGGGCGTAACGAATGGCCCGAGGGATGGATCACCCTCGGGGAGCAATTTCATCCGCGGCTCGCGCCGATATCGCGGATATATAATCGGTATCATCATCGTCATCGTCCTCCTCCCTCCCACTTTCACCCCCGACCACGGTCGCGCGCGCGCACACCGGGACGAGTGCCTCTCGAGCGTTCCTCTCGCCGATTTGATCGATGTCCCGCAAGCTGGATACCTCTTTTCACTCGGCATTCGACGGCCCACTTTTATCCAACCGGCGAATTAATTACGCTCTAATGGGAGTTTTGGAGGAGCAGCCGTATTGCGGCCCGGACGAGTATCGACGGGACGAACGCCAGACTCCTCGTCATTATTGCCTGTCCTTTCTGGACTTCCGGAGTCGACAGATCGCCACTTTTCAGACCCAAAATGTTCCTCGTTTAATACGTGATTCACAATTTCATCTGAAATAGAGACTTTAATGTTTTAACGATCTCATCTACCGGAAGCTAATACTTCGCACGCGAATGCATAAAAATTTCATAGAGATTATGACGTAATCGCCAGGGAGGTAACATGTTAATTACCGTTCAGAATCCTCTAACGAGCGAAATCCTCCAGCGAGGAGGGGATTGCGACGAGCGTCTATCGAAGCAACATCTAACCAGAGAGCAAAGGGTAGTCTCTCGTTTATGTGAAAGGCTCCCGGGTCTAGTCATCGATCTCTTCAAATAGATCGAGCCTCTCGACACGGAGTGTCTGACGGTTCGGTAGCCTGATGAATCCATTAGCAAACCCTTTCTCGACCTATTACCCCGTTCCCTATCCCTATTGTCCTCTCTTTATCAAGACTCGTCGTTTCTACCGGTGTCATCTGCGAAACAGCAATTAACGAGACGCCCTATCATCTTTGAAGAATTCTGCACATTAGAAATCCTTTGAAAAAATGGCCTTAAATTGACAAGATGACCATCTTAGAAGATTTCACGATCACGAAGAACGGATAAACTTCCGAAAAGCCTATATTCTTACGTATTTTGACGTGCTGATTACGAACATGATAGTGAAAATTGACGCAAATGTTATTTTCATAGTGGAAACCATTAAAAAATCATCGTTTTTTCCATTTATTTCCGTAAATAATGGGAATTTTTAAAAATACTTCAAATAAAAGTTATAGGTCTCATTGAAATACACATATTATGCCCTATTGATTTCCGTCATGAAGACAGTAGTTTCTGAGAAAAAAGATATTAAATGTTCAAAACTTCATATAACTCGTATGTGTAACCTGGACTTTCATCTGACTTTCGCACTTTGAGTCATAACAGCCAAAATAATAGGTTTACGTAAAAAATGTATATAATCTTTTTTGTAGAGCTTTTCATGAGTTTCATTTTTTGTTTGAAACTTTTTTCTCTAAACTGTTGACTTTGTCGCCAAGAATTCTTTTAGGGACTTTCATCTCTAATCAAGAATAAGCTTTGGCAAGAATTTCAGCAAAATCGGAGGAATGGGCTTTTCGGAAGGTAAAGAATCTAGTACGCAACCAGCATCTCCAATGATATACTCAGTTACAAAGGAGAACATTCGGACCACGGGAAATCTAGCTAAGTTCCCAAAGAATCCACCAAGTCTCCACAAACCACAACAGCTCTAAAAAGAGCAAAGGTACTAGATAAACAAGACAACGCAAGAAGATTACTACTCGACAGTTTAACCATGACACGCTGACGATAGAAGCCCGTCGGTGATTGTGTCCAGGCCGTGCTGCCGGGGCTAAGGCAATTACCGGTTGCGATAACGTCAGCACTAAACTCCAAACAGTCGAAAATAAATTAGCTTACGGTATACACGCGGCGGTACAAACGAATCCCGGGATTTTAATAACCTAGGGGGGCCTCCGGTTGGAAATTGCTGCTCGCAGAAAAGTCAATCCCGATCCGGTCTCTATTTCACTGGGGTCTCTCGTGCTCTAGAATCCGAGAATCCTTCTCTCGCGAACAATTAGAGCCGATGTCTCGGCTGGCGCTACCTGTCGAGCGGGCTGACGAGCCAATAAAGTGGGCCTCGAGGCCTTCGGGAGACGAGGCAAAAATTAAGTCACGCTACCTGTTCTCCGCGGGGCACGAAAACCGCGTCGCACACAAGTAGACCAGAGAGAGCAAAAAGAGAGAGACGGAGAAGATGGCGGACGAACACGCGACAACGGGACAACGAAAGTTTGTCGCGGAATAATAGCTCCGGGACGAATCCGAATAATTTTTCCGCGGCAGCGGAGAAATAATCCCGGGATTCGTTCCTCTTTTTTTTTTTAGTTTTGTTCGTTCACTTCCTACTATCCGGTTCTTCTTCGTCTTCTTCTTTTTTTTAATTACAATTTACGCCGGTCCCCCGGAGACCCGAGCAATTTCCACGCGTGCGCGTACCTCTTGCCCAGGGTGGAACTCTCTCCGTCAAGGAGAGAAACCTTTCCGTTGCGGAAACGTGACGCGGAAGACCGTTCTTCTACGGGGACACGTACAGTTTTGTTCGGACGAGGGAACAGACGGATTGCTTCGAGACGCTAACGAGAATCGAGGATATTGAACAACGAACCTTTTATCTTGACAATTCAACGAAGATTGACCGATCCATAGACTAAGGATTTTCATGCAAAATACAAATTTTACAACAAAGAATATTGACGTTGACGCAAAAAAGAACCTGTGTTTGCTGTGTTTATTTCGCCATCCATGATAAATTTCCTTTTCTACCGATCGTAAATTGGTTTAACAAAGAATATTGATATGATGATTCGATCAATTTGATCGAACCATTGCGCAGTTAACATCAATATTCTTTGTTAAACCAATTTACGATCGATAGAAAAGGAAATTTAACAAATTTTACTTGTGTTTTCACAAGTTTGTATTCCATCTACTCGTTGCAGGGCTGTTCTAAGATATTCGACGCCCGTGGGCTACTAAAAAAAATGTTCTTCATAAGAAAATTCGTGGGATGGCTAGCGGGTGCGGGGTGACCGACAAAGTTATACAAAAATCTCAGAACTAGAAAAAGAATCAATTTACTACCATTACACTAACCAAAAATATAAAATTCATACATAATTTTATAGAAAGCCTATATGAACAAAAACAAATTTTAAAGTAAACATAAAGACAAAAGTTACTTATATATTTATTTTCCTAGCTTTTTCTTTTGCAAATTGACTCATAATATCACGCGTGTTTAAGTTATTAGATAAGTTACTGTCAATCAAAATTGCCGTCCCTAAAAGGCTTGCGCCCGGGGCTTATATATGCGCCCGTCTATCTAATATCCACCTAATAATAATTGTCCAAAGTGCACGATCGGCACTGACCGCGTAAAACAAATCTTCCGAATCACTCAAAAACCACGCAGAATCCTCTGAAAGCTTCCACTACGTTCGTTTCGACAAGTTCGACCAATAAACCCTGACGATTACTCGATGTCACGAGGACAACACGGTCTCTCGTCGGCAACATCTTGGCAATTCGTCGACGGGATTCCACGGGACATCGTTCACCTCGGTCGGGCGGCCAACAATTTCACTTCCGGCGTTCTCAAAGGACTCGGCAACGGCGGAATGCCCCCGGGGGGCGGTTCCCATCAATATTCTAATCTCAGCGTGGCACGCCGGCAAAATCAGAGGAGGCAGGACCAGGCAAAATCGGGAGCTGGTGTGCATGTGTGTGCGTGGAGTCATCGAAAACCAGAAAACACAATCGGCTAGCATTCGCGAGCGATCGGAAATGGAGAATAGAGAGACGGATGTGAGAGAGAGACAGACAGACAGATAAACAGAGAGACAGACAGAGAGAGAGAGAGAAATAGAGGATGGCAGTGAAACTGAGAGAAGGAGAGTGTAACAGAGAAGAAGGTAGTGAAAGAGTGAGAAAGATAGCAAGACGGAGGGAAATACAGGGTGTGCCACGTAACAGTTTTCACGATTTTTTAAGTACTCGCGATAATCTGACAAAAATATTTTCAACAAAAGTTGATCATTTTTCGATTGGCTATATATTGCAATAAAAGAAAGTTCGAAAAACATTTTTTTTGCAGTATTGTCAAGGTCATCTTCATTTTTTAAAATGGCACTTTGTATTTTTGACTTAACACTCAAGGTTTCTGAATTGAACGTAATTTCGAGTCTTAATAAACACAAGTTATTATCTTATCACCCATTGAAGTAGATTGTTACGTACTGTTGAATTTTTTATTTCTTCGCCTTCACGGTCATCCCAAGGTCATGGTATACTAGGTCGTTGAATTTGTCTTGACACGGGCTATAATACTGTTAAGTCAGAAATACAAAGTGCCATTTTAAAAAATGAAGGTGACCTTGACAATACTGCAAAAAAAATTTTCTTTTGTTGACAACATTTTTTGTCAGATTATCGCAAGTACTTAAAAAGTCTTGAAAACTGTTACGTGGGACACCCTGTAGAGTGCAACATAGAGAAAGAGAGTGCGACGGAGAGAAAGAGAGCGAAATGCGGGGAAAGATAGTGCAAAAGAGAGGAAGAGAGCAAGACGGCGGGACGCGAGCGCGATTTGAGAGAGGAGTGGGAGAGAGGGGGCCGGAGGGGAGGATTCAGTACAGAGAAAAGGCAGTGGGGAGCGGGGAAGGCGATATATCACGAGAGAATGAGAACTCTGCCGCAACCTCATTCTCCTTTCCGGCTGACGCGTTGAAAAGCTGTCTCCCTTCTCGCTCGCCATCCTCTCCGGCCCCCTCTCTCTCCTATTCTCCTCTCCTCTCTCCCAGCCAACCCCTCGCCACTTTGCTCTCGATGGCTCGGTCGTGCGAACGCATACGAGGCCGACGCGTGTTTGACAATGAATGAATGAACCGTGTGTGAGGGGCGCAACGATACACACGCACACAGACCGATGCACGCATATACTCCAAGAGAGTACGATAGCACGAGGAATACGCCGCGTTTCCCTCTGCGCACACGCCGTGGAAATTTCTATGTAACACCGATGCCCCCATCTCGTCGACATCCTCGCCCGCCCCCTTCGCCCGGGTTTCGTCTACCACCGCTCCGCGATTTGTCCTTTTCTCGTTTTGTTTTCGGGCTTGTTTGCCTCCACTTTTTATTTATACTCCTTCTTCCTACGCGGTATCATTGTTGTTGTTATTGTTGTTGTTTACCAGATACTTCGAGGCGCTCCCTCAGGATTTGCGGATTTTCTGAGCCGGCTCCCGCGACACCCTTTCCGGAACTACGGGCTGCTTTCGGGACGTTTTTCGCACGATTCTGATTCGCCGAGGGTTTTCTAACGATGATGGGTTGCTCGAACGGTCCGGGGTGTGGGTTTGCAAGTTTTCTCGACCCATGCAGCTTTTTGGATGACTTTTGACCGTTGTGGAAATATATCTGTTGTCGAGATTTTCTTAACAGTAAAAATAATTTATTTACCGCTACAAAAATTGTTAGTTAACATTAACCACAGACAAATGTGTTATGTAAAATGAATTTCTATTTACGAATAATAATTTTAAAAGTCCCGGCATCACCGCAGCTTCTCGAATTTCATATTTTCCCTGTCGGAACAAGCGTTGATCTCGGATTGATGAAAACAATCTCTAAAAGCGCGCAGCGGTCCCATATTTATTGGACGGTTGTTAAGCGTTCGAATATTTTTCCATGGAATTCCATGGAATAATGACGAACCCGTTCTCCGGATAACGCGATAAAATTCCGCACAGTCCCTGTTCGCGGTGATGCGAACTCCGCCATTTTCAAGAGCCTCGGAAGAACCGCGGGAAAACTTGAACCGGAGAATCGCTCGTTATTCGAGAAGTTTCGAAAAAGCTGTCGAACGTGCTCCGGCCGGAAGGAACTTCCGAGTAAAACTCTCGAGTGGACACGTAACAAACGCCAGAAATTCGGAAGCTGTTGCTCGCTCAATGGGAGAACTTCCAGCGCGGACGCCATTTTGAAAAACTGTTCTTAGGACCTTCCACCGCCCGTCGTCATCGAATTGCTATCTTCTTTTCCGGTTTATCTAATGGGCTTTAATCTATTCTTTGAACCCTTTCTGTACAACGATGAATTGGTCTTTTGGATTTAAAAGAGGGTCGACTGAACATGAATATTATGCCCCTTGTTTTTAATCTTCAGTAGTCCTCTTGTTTGTCTGTTTGTTCGGTACAAATCTTGCAATTCATTTTAAACTACACATGTTTTCAACGTCCATTTTGTCGTAAATGCCTAAAATCCTATTCTTAATTGACCGGTAAAGTTCGGCAACGTTCTCGCAGAATACTTCGATGGCATAATTTTGGGGGACGGAGTAGAATTAGGCGAATAAAATGTACATTGCCGATTCTGCGTATAAATCAATTTGTAGACGCGTTCATGGGAGGCTATTGGGGGTCGTCGAGGGTCAAATTAGCATCGAAATCGAACGTCTTTCGACCACGATGCAGATCGAATTACCGCGTTTGATTAAAGCGTGGAAACGGCGAGGCAAGGCGAGGTGCGGCGCGCATTTCCATTTCCGTTTCTTTTGGACCGGTCCCTCGGATCGATCTCGCGTGTGTAAAGTCCGGAATGATCAACGCCCGGTGTAATATAAATTGTAATTCGATTTCGCGCTGCAATCTGACAGCCTCGTAAATACCGTCGAGTACATGGTTTTTGCGGGCACGGGCCCCGGGAACGATGAAAAATGGTGCTCGTTCTCGAGGAATCGGATCGTGGATTTATCAACTTTTTTTTACCGCGAGCCAGCAGCCACTTGGAACTCTTCCCGCGGTTCTCGACGAATTCGTAATTGCTTATTCATTGATTACCGAGCGTTTGTTGGCCGGCGAACGAACCCTTTTCGTTCAATCGGCAAAATAAATATGGTGCAAACTGACTTGTATATTTCGCGCTCGGTAAAACCGTCGAGATCATTCGTGAACGTTTTAACGTGATTAGAATCGTTTTTCGATCAGCCTTGCACCACGAGGAAGCGATTCGAACTATATTGAGATACTGCTGCTATTTCGACGAATTTTGTAGACGCAAATAAGTCATTGGAAAATGTAATTTTCTGGATGAAGAGAAGCAGAACTCGTAAATTATGCCTTGTAAATTAAATTCGAACGTTCAACTTGCTACGATCTCGTGGAATATGAAATAGCGTCTCGAATAGATCCTGATACAAATAACGCGAGGTTAGTTGAACATATAACCTACTGGAGAAGATTATGAAATATTCCACGGTAATTAAAATCGCAATTTGGTAAATGTACGCCCTCGCAAAATAAAATTGAACCCTAGCTGCCCTCTCGATGAATATGTAATACAGTCGCAAATAGATCCTGATGCAAATAATGAAAAGTTAGTCGAAAATATAACTTACTACAGAAGGTAATAGAATGTTTCCTGAATATTTCACGCTGACTACAATCGCAATTTAGTAAATGTACGCCCTCGCAAAATAAAATTGAACCCTAGCTGCGCTCTCGATGAATATGTAATACAGTCGCAAATAGATCCTGATGCAAATAATGAAAAGTTAGTCGAAAATATAAGTTACTGCAGAAGGTAATAGAATGTTTCCTGAATATTTCACGCTAACTACAATCGCAATTTGATAAATGTACGCTCTCGCTAAATAAATTTGAACGTTCGTCTTGAAACACTTACCGTGGTCTCGATGAATATGTAGAACGGTCACGAATCGATTCAGACAAAAATAACTAAAAGTTATCAGAAAATCTAACCTATCAGAGGAGGAAATAGAATGTTTGCTGAATATTTTAGGCTAATTGGAATAATTTTTTGACAAGTCCACGCCCACGTAAAATAAGTTCAAACATTCCACTCGGAGTTCTAGCTCGGATCCCGACGAATTTGTAATAAAACGGAGAAGTTTGCGGGACCGGTTAATTAAAAGAACGACTTTTAATTGACTGCGAAGTTGAAAAAAGTTGGTGTTTCACCGGGTGGCGATTCAACGCTCGGCGAAACGAATCTGCGTTTCGTTTCTGCTGAGAGATTCGTGTAAACCGGCTGACTGACGTTGCCGCGTGTTTTCAGGTCCAAAGATGATTCCAGCCGATCAAAGAGGAAATATGAAATCTGCGGCGCAGCTGTTTTCGCGTTTTTAAAGAACAGTTCCGCGGAACGTTGGTTCTCTCTTGATTGAACGTTCGTGGGGTATCGCGATAAAAATGACAGTTTGATTGGATTGTTCGGGATCGTTTTGCGGGACAGAATTACCTAAGAGAGGTTGGGAAACAATTAAACGCGAGCGATCCACGGTTTTCGAGTCATCTTGATACGATACTTTCACCGGGCGCGTACGGTGCAACTTCATCGGGCCGTGTAATTGCGCAACATTTGCATTCCGCGACGATTGCCGCCGAAATCACGCCGTAAATCATTCAGTTTATCGATCCCATTGAGAAACATCCGACTCGTATATTCTCGACTCGAAGGACCCATTACCGAAGCTTGTTCGACGCCTCGGAATCATCGAACGGAATGATAAATCCCATCTGCGGTGCTTGAGAATTTCTTCGAATAAATCTTGCGTCATGAAACGAACACACATCATCATTAGATCTTCACGAGAAATAAAAATTGTCTGCGTTAATTTCACGAAACGGGAACTGCGTAAACATTTCTTCCTTCTCGTAATAATTTCAATAGAGCAATGTAATCGTATTTTAAAAATTGTGTGATATTTTCACTAATTATTATTTTTAAAAAAAGTTACATAAAGGATCACTGAAATCGCGGAATGTTTCAGTCCATGTTTAATCACGGAATAAAGAGCAGATTTTAATTGGCACAAAATGTACGGGAAACGTTGTAGTATTTCCCAATTAGGAAGTTGTATTTTTTGATATCCTTTAGTTATTTTTTGCCGCAATTGTTTGTGAATCTGTTGCGAATTCATCGGCGTTGGAAGTTCCCCAAATGTCAACATTGAACCCGTTTCGAGCGGTCATAGATTACCCAAAGAACGATTCCAATTAGCCTAAAATATTCAGCGGACAGACTACTATTTTTTTAATCAGTCGAAGAACCACGCTGATACTCATCGCGAGCAGCGTTCATTCATTTTTCACCGCGCGGCCACATCAACGGTTCGTGTTCGAAAAATTAGAGAGAATTTCTATTCTGGACCAGCGAATTGTCTCGTCCTCGATGAATTAATTCCACGGCCACCTATTATTACGAGCGTTAGCCGCGCGTAACCCAGTTACAGGAAAAGAAGCTGTACGTTTCAATTAAAATTCACGTCGTCCGATTCACGTCGCCAAAAACGTAACCGCGAACATAATTGCAAAGCGCCCCGAAAACCATCGGAACGTTGAACCATGTTTCGTGGCAGTGTAACAATGACCTACTCAACTACGGCTTAAAATAATGCTAGTATAATTTTGTCCAGCTAAATGGCCGTTCCAACCACTGTGCGACAGCTCGATTTTTCGCGAATTCGTATTGAATAAAATAAATTTAGTGAAGTAGTAATTTAATAGTAAATTATTTTTACACTAGCCCCGAACGATTGCCACGTGAACACCCATTGCGTATCAAAACTATTATGGTATTAAGCCAAAGAATATACCGCATTCGAAGGGTTAATGGTAGTTTTAGCGTATAAACTAAAAATGCCTTGCGCATCGCAATTTCCGAAGACGTTGGATGCAATTAAAAGGTAACAATCGCGTTTCGCATAAAAGCAATATCGAGCCCTTCTCCCTTCGCCGTTCAGGGCATTCTATAATTTCGTTGGCTGGCGTAATTGGACCGCGATCGAGGTTTCATTCGATCTTAGATCCTGCGGTCGCGTTTCCGGCGTCGGTCTCGTCGACCGGACAAATTGAATGAACGCGAAAAGTAATTCGATTCTTCCTGCTTTTTTCCTCTGCTCCCTTTTCCCAGCCCTGTTTTTCGGACGGTTCTCTGTTCTTCCGGATCATATTCCCCGCGAATTAATTGAACCTGATTTATCGTGGCAGCGCGCGCCCGGCTAATGGTGAATTAGCGCAGCGATAAATTAGCGGGCGGCGATGCAGCACGCGGCCGGAATTCCACGCTGCGCGCTTGCTTGTAGCGCCGGAAATTGGAGTCCGGTGGCCACCGCAGATCGTAAAATCCCTAGGGAGAACGTGGAAGATCGAGGAAACTCGACGAAAGATCGGGGAAACGTGACCACCGCCAGAAAGATTTTAGAAACCGATCGCCATACTCTACTCCCGGGTTTTACCGACGGCTTTTAGATCGTTACGGGATTTTATAGTTGATTTTGTGCCGGGGAAGATAGAGCACCGTCCCTGGGGACAACGTTTGCGTGGCTCAATAACGTAGGAAATAGAGAAGATTCTAGATTTTGATGCCGGGAGACTGTTTCTCGCGTGGTTTCCCTGTGGCAGTCGAAATGGGCGTGGTTTCATTGCTCTCGAAACGCTTGTGCTCTTAAATAACGTTAGAAAGAGGAAACATTATTCTCCATCTTGCTCGAAAGGAGTATATCTTGGGCGTTTCCTTATAACGTCCCCAATGGGCGTGACTTGGTTGCTCTTGGGGCTATTGCACTGCTCTAAAGCTGACCACGCCCTCAATTGACTCCGATTATGCTCTAAACATAATACCACCTTTAGTAATCGCATTTAAGATTGCAATTTAAAAAAGAATTTCTATGCTTTCTTTTGGTACTGCACAATTATTGCAAATCCTATTAATAGGCTTCTCCGATAGGTAAAGTGTTAACTAATAACAGTAAGAGAAAAAGATCTCGAATGAAAGAGTACATCTCGAGCATCTTCTGTATGACGACCAAATGGGCGTGATCACATTGCTCTCGAGACAGTATCGTGCTGCTCTGAAGCTGGCCACGCCCTGAATTACTCCCTAGGACCAATGCTCGCGTTCCTAAAAAGTAATAGCAAAATATTGTATCCTCCATATTAAATTAGGAGATCGTCTTCACCGCTGTATCGTTCTGCTGCTCTAGACCCGACCACGCCCCGAATTGTCCTAAATACCTCAATTCGGGTTAACGTTTCCCCTATTCCCCGACACAATAATCGTAGCGGCACCGAGGCAATATTTCGTGCAAATCAACGCGGAAGGATCGTATACAAAGCACACTCTCCGCTATCACCGAGTTCAATCATCGGAACATTTCAAGAATAAAAGTACCTAGAGCTGGCCGATGCTAGTTACTTTTTCGCTCGACCTCAAAACCGCGAATCATTCTGAACGATTTGCTATCCCGCAGCGGGAGTTCTTGTTGGAATAGTCAATTCAGGATTCTGTTAGTCGGAAAATCACTAGCGCTGACGCTACAGGTTCTCCGTCTCTCTCTAGTTTTAAACGAATGATAGAAAAAAAGGAAGAGCGAGAGATCGAAAGAGAAAGAGAGAGAGAAGAAAGGAAGATTGAACAGTCGAAGCAAAAGCGTTATTCCTCGGGAATCGCGGGCAATTTAACCGAGTTCGGTAGCAATTTAATCGAGGCCCGAGGCGGTCCGTGGAACGTTAAACGATCCTGGGGTAACTCGAAACGCGGACGAACGGAACTCGGCCATTTTTTCGGCCTCTCCGAAAGTAGTTCAACCACTCGGTGGCCTCCGTCGTGGTAAATCCGTGGCGTCTAATTAGCGTCGCGCGTTACGTTGCCCCCGAGACGCCTAATTTAAGTTTCCAGCCGCGGGTCCGGGCTCCTCTCCCTGTTTCCTTCTCATCGTCTACTCTCTCTCTTCTCTCCCACTCTCTCTTCACCGCCATCTTCTCCGTGTTCTGTCGCATTCGGAATCACCGGCCGTACCGGTGACACGCGCGACTTGCCACAGTTACTCCTTGCCGGAGTCCTGACGCTGCTCGAACGATCAAAGACGGCTAAACCTATCCGTTGCCGGTTAAAACGCGGCAGATAACCAAACACGTGAACACCGTAATTATACCGAGTGTCGAGAGAACCTCCGCGTTACGTCTTCACTTCGAAACCCGACGAAAATCAAAGTCAGACGCGTCCGTTCAGGACTGAACAGGAACGTAATCTTAAAGTAATCGATCAGGATACTACCTATAGACAAGGATAGGCTATTATACACTACATACAAAGGATATAGACAGAGGTATGATCAATTGAAAAAATATTCTTATACTCGTTCAAATATTCTCAATGTATTCACTCCTTAGCAGAGCCGGCGCGAGGCAAATTCAGCGCGTTCACCGGAACCGCGGTCTACGAGAAAAATTATATAATTAATCTTACAAAAAATATATGTAACATCCTTTGTACTTATAATAAGTAATTCCATATTGTGAAATTTAAGTATAGGACTTGAATGTGCATTCAAATTCTGGCCTCGCAAAACGTTACGCCGATCCTGCTTCTTAGTGCACTCCTTCAACAAAATAATTACATCGAGCAGCTTACCAATTCGCTTTGTTTCTCCACGAACGTTATTTCTAAGCTTCACTGTAGCTTCAAAGAGCCTGGCACACAAAGCATAGGAAACATCAAGCGCAACATGATCCATAATCGGTTCTGAAATCCTTACATCGCATCGAATAGGGAAGATTTCTGTGGTAAAGCATACAACCATACTTCTTTACAGCTACGTTAACGGGACCAGCCGCGCGCTAGTAGCGAAGCAGAGTTTAGTTTTTCCTCCCGTTTTCCCCGGTACCTCGTTGCATATTGTTCCAGGTTGGAATTAACGATCGACTAGTGGCTGCAGACGACTCGTTATCGGCGGGGATCAGTTCCACTTTGTTAATAAGCTATCCAGCAACTTCGGGGAGCAAGGATCCGAGGCGTGGAAGCGGCAGGGAGTAGCCGTGAGTTATTCGCGGCTGTGGTTTCATTAAAAGTACACCGGCCGGCGGTGATCTAATTACCGACGCGCTGTACACGAGGCTCGTCCGCGTTAAGAAAAACGAACGAATCCCCGTGAAACTGAACTCTCCTCTTTCGCGGAAACGACTTGTCTACTAGCTGCTGCTTTTCTGCGCGAATATTCGTCAATTATCTTCCTGAACATTGGAGCTGACCAACAAATAGCCGAACAACATTTCGTACAATGGGGCACATTGATGTACACATTGAATGCGGTTAGCGTTCGATATATCGACTGATATAATTGTTTGATAGAATGATTTGATACAGTTTCCTGATACATTTACGTGATATATTGAATGATACATTGATTTGACGCAATCGTCTGATATATTGACTGATATAATTGTTTGATATATCACACGATGTAATATAATCTTTTGATATATGGATCAATGTAATTGATTGAACTGCGTGACTATGCCGTCGATTTTTCTTCCGGTATCGCGAGCGGCTGTTATCGGAGAAGATTACAGCCAAGGTCAACGAACTGTGTTTAAACTGAATTTTTCTGTCGCCTGTGATATCAGTTTCGAGATAATCCAGACGGTACGTGAAGAAGGAACGCCGAGCCAAGTGGAAAATACGAATTTAACGGCGCGTCGAGATTTTAAACAATAACGAGGCTCATTGTCCCCAACGGAGGGAGGACGATAATCGTGTGCCCCATTCTTTCTTCTCTGTCTCTGTATCTTTTGAAGGAAACTCTTAAAGAATTTATGGAATTCGTTTCCGACTCCCTGTCCCGCGGGACCACTGACGGTTTTATTCAGCTGAATGGAGGCGAAGCCGGTCGACCGTCTCTCCGTCCTTCTTCTTTTTCGTAAATTATACACTCGGTCATTACTAGGGGACAAACAGGAGGCTGGCGTACCGCCGTCTACGACGCCGATCGAGATTTAATCGGCGAACGATCGATCCCTGCTTCGAGACCCGAGGTCATGGGTACCTGGATCTTTTTAGGAAATCCACAGCCCGGTTTCGAAACTTTTATCAGCTTCTAAACACTAGAATGTTCTCGCACCTTTATAATCTCAACCTCTCGATGATTTATATTTTCATTAGCGATTGGAAATTCTTTGCTGTTCCCTGCATACGATTTCTATTATAAGTTTCATCGGTTTCTGACCACTAAAATATTATTCTCCTTTCCTTGACCCTCATACGTTCTTCAGGGTGAAAGTTTACTTGATGCTTCATCTAATTTCGTTATTACATTTAATTTGGTACATCTTTATCCATGAGAAATAGTTAAACGAAGAAGAGAATCATGTTCGTATCCAATCTTAATAATCATTTCACCGCTTAAATTAATTCATTAACTACGTCAGAGTATCGGAGCTAGATGCCTCGACGTCCAAGGAAGAATTTACTAAATATTGTTCAACATCGTTGGTATTTTTCCAGAAAGATGATCGAGGCTTCCGAGAAGCCGATTAACAAAACCGGAACGGTAATGCGAGAGGAATTCGATGACGATACGCGTATCGGCGTACCGCTGCGTCATTAGAATGTTTACACGTATAGCATTGCGATCATTCGTGTAGCCTGTAGTTCAGATTCTAGATTCCGAAAATGTTCAGGTTCGCCTGAATTTTGTATCTCTGATACCCGGCGATGGAGTACAATCGATAACCATGGCAATTATCTTTCACTTATCGATCGCATGTTGGATCTATTGGTCACGGTTTAATCAGCGCACCTTGCGTCGACATTTCTCATTAAGTAATCCTCGAGCAACGTGCTAGATAAGGTTCGCGCGGGCTTTCATCGATTCCAAGAATATTCCTGGCATAAACGTCCGAACACGAAAAGGAAACGTTTCCGTGAGAGATGAGCAAGATGGCGGGCGCTGACCCTCTCGCGACATCCCCTAAATTCATCCCCTGTATTCAACACGAACCCTGACACTCGAAACTATGAAATAATAAAATGAATAAATAAAATTCTATGCTTTCACTAGAACAGTGAACAATAATAAAGAACGCGAGCTACGAGACAGTAAGAAAAAAATGAGGCTCTCGTTACGAACGGAAAAGACCATAAAGATCATAAGTAAAACACCGCTGAACTAAGAAGAGGAGCGTTTCGTCTAAAATTACAGAACCAGCCCGAGAAATAAATAAAGCGGCTCATAAAGCTGACGTAGCCGACTTTCCCCGGCAAGAAGAGAAGAAAAAAGAAAGAAAATAATCCCAGACCAATTCTTCAAGCGTGAAGACCCTTCAGACACCTGGAGCACCCGCAGGCGGCATCCTCCTCTCTTGTAATTGACCGCGCCAATAAAAAGCCCCCAAATAACGAGCAATAAGTCGGCACATAAGTACTTAAGCATCAATGAGTCATCGTGGGGGCAGATAAAGCCCGCAGGGAAACGTCCGGACGTCACCCCGGAAGCCCAGCCGAGTATCAATAGACAGTATCGACCCCAGGAATCAAGCGTGACCGAAGAAGCACCCAAACAATACCTCGATTGAGCTTCTGTCGAGATCGAAATCGAGAGCCGACCGAGCCAGACGTGACGCCCCGGTGTACCCCCTTCTGTAACTATTTTTCCCTGGTCTTCGTTAGAAAGACTCATACTTCCAAGCTCCACTAGGCGCTCAGACACTCGTCAACTCCTTTTTTCATTTTTATTTATTAAAATGAGAAAATACAGAAAAGCTCACCGTCAAGGGACCTTAGCGATAACGGGGATCTACTCCACACATTAAGGTCGATTCATACACGTCAGTTCCGAGCATCCGTGAGAATAAAGTTACCAGGTTTAAGTGAAACTGTCCGGAACCGAGAGAGTGTCAGAGAATCCCGCAAATTTTGCAGGACCATGCGTGTAATCAAAATTTCGCGAATGCCGACGCACACGACGACCTATTTCGATGTTTTGTCAAAGATATATACATATATAAGATTATTATATATTTGATGTTATTACGCACATATATATATATATATACGTATATGTATATACTTCAATCATAGTCTAAAAAGACATTTATTTTCATTTAAATTTATGTAGATTTAGATTTTGATTGCATTTCGTTCTTAAATTTTGTTCTTCGAAGAATAAAAACCTTCGTTCCGCGGGATTGCAAACCCTAACCCCCAGCAACTCCTACTTCATATTAGACTGTATCCACGAGGACGAAAATGATCCTCAGGTCTAATGACTCATTGCTCTCGACTGAAATATTTCCTCGTAGATTGTTCAAATTTTAAGGGCACTTGCTGAAGTCCCTGAGGAGGGTTCCACGATGACCGAAACTCGCAACCCTATACACCCGAGCGAAGCGGCGACTTAATAACCGAGAACCAGGGCTCGAATTGAGAGGACACGTGACACTGACAACGTCATTTCCGCGGTAGAACAATCACCGGGGCCGTCACCGTTTCGGTCACTCGAAACGCTGAATATAACGGAGGCCGGGTCCTATTCAGAGGCCGGCATCGCCGCCGCCGGCCAAAGGGGACACGCCGCTAGAATGCCGATTCAAAGCATTGTTGAACCGCGACCGTTCGATCACGAATTAAATGGACTTTATCCCGTCGAACGATCGCGGAACAGTTTTCATTCTTTTTCCACACCCCGCGTCCGCTCACGGCCTGACGCGCACCGGTGGCCGACGGTGGCCGACACCGGTGGTTCCGGTGCGACCTCTTTCGTCAGAAAGTCGCCGGGAGCCAATACGGTCAGCTAGAACTTTAATTATTTGCAATGTCCGCCATTAATAGACTGTGGGCTTTTACAGACAATAAAAGTCTGTATTAATAAGGAGGCATACAAAATTAGGGCATTTTGCAACGATAAAAATTGTTAGAATTATTCTCGAGGCTTCGACAAGCATTCAAGAATTTTTTCGAATTTTTAAGAACCCAGAAACCTCAGAAGTAATTGGACCAAAAGGGTAGTCACACATTTTACCCAGGAAAATTTGATAAAAACTTTAATAATCCTCTCGGAATGATAGTTGGAACAGCTAAATTTTTGCAAAAGATTAACCGAAAGAAAACCACCGTAGCCAACGAGACTCGAAGCAGCGATTCTAGGGGAGAGAGTATGAAACAATGATCGCGAGATTTCACACCAGCGATTATACTGTTGCGTGGAAAACATGTGAAAAGCGGGTGACGGTAAACGGAACAGAGAAACCGCTCGCGGAATGAAAAGGATTACGATTGTCGGCTGAATGAAAAATCGCCGCTGTGAATCAGCTCTTAGTCCCCGTGTTTTGTTATTGGAAAGCATTGTCGGCCGTTTTGCCGCGCTTTGCAGCGAAACCGGGGAACGAGACGCGCGTGATTACTGTGGAGTCCTAGTTACATTTTCGCATGGGCCGACTCCATTTTCGACGATCAAAACTAATGATACGCGACGCGAGAACCCGCTGCGGACCGATTCTCAACGTTTAACGGCTGCCATTTCACCTGATCGCCTGATGAAATGCACATGTATAGTTTTCCCAAAAATTTATATTTTTGTGGACCAGTATATTCACAGATTTTGAGGAACGAAACTACCCCCTAACGTTTGAAGCTTTGAAGTACTCCGAAACTAGCGGGGAATTATTAAATAGTTATTTGATCTGTTTCAATTAAGAATTCGTGTTCGTGGAGAAGTGAAACAGAAGTGAAACTTATAACTTATTAGATATAGATACAGATAAATTATTAGTATTTTTTTATTGAAAACAAGAGATAAATAATAATTCTGTCCTTGCAGCATTTTATTCTTTGTGATATATACCAAATGTTCTCCTTGATTCGAAGATTGTCCAAGCGGTTAAGGAGTTGATCGAATCCCCATTGGGTAAGAAAGATTTTTTCTCCATTGAACAATTTTTCGTTACATTTGACTCCCGTAACGCTAGAAGATTGTAACCCCTTCAGCAAAGAAGATTCACTTGAGAAAATCTCTAGGACTTCCGGTGGAATAGTATTTATGTCTTTCGATTGCTATTGAAAGGTCCGCAGCGAAAGATAAGCAGCCCCTAGACCGTCGCTATCATGAATTACAACCAACTGATAAGATACAATGAAAACGGAGTCGTTTGACCTAAGTTCGCTAGAAATGATTCTTACTGTTCGAGATTTCTCGTTGCGCAACGGAAAGACGAATGTTACCAGAACCGTTCGAAACTGCATCTCGTCGCGTGATTGCTTAGGAAAATGGGAACGGATCCTCGAGCAAGCGAGCTTGTGGTTTCTCAATGTCCTCAGTAGCTGAAAGATTATCCTCTTTCGCTACCGGCACCGGCAAATCCGCGACTCAAAACCAGAGAAACCTCTGACTGTCGCGTTCAATCGTAATCGACTTCGAAATTATCGTTTCTGTTTCTACAGCTTCATCCGGACCAAAGAGTGTCCATTTGCTTCTGGAGACTGGTTCATTATCGTAGAGAACCTTATGATGATTAGAGAATGGCTGAAGGTAGACTGCAATTTTTACACAAAATTAGCTGACCTGACAGACGTTGTCGTTGTCAAAGTAAAAATGAGAAAAAAACGTATTTCGGAGTGATCATTGTAGCAAACAAACGTCGATAATGTAAATTCCTTTTGAAATATTGATTGAAAGCTGCGACGTTCTTTTTTTTATTGCATTGAAATATGATTCAATAAGCACTTTTAGTTTTTCCCGAATTTTCCATTTTTCTGGGCAACTTTTCCAACTCTTTCCCTAAAACCTCATTCAAGTGATGCGCTTACCAACGAACAGCATTTTATTTTTATTTACATAGATAAAAGATAAAACTACCTGGAGCCTCATTTGTTAATGCACTCCAGATCTCTTAGAATGTTTCCTCGTTATGTTATTTAACATTTTATAACTGTGGGCCTAAATTTTCTCCACCAAAGCTATGCAGTTCATGCTGGAACTTTTCTAAATTGCAACTGTTGTTCGTCCCGACTAGCTCACCCTAGACCATCATTCGTTAATACACCCTAACGTCCATCCTGAACAGTGTAACCCTTTCAGAATGTTTATACATTATTTAAGTAGGGTAGGACGGTGCTTAATCCATGGTACAGTAAACGGATACGCGTTCCCTCAGTTTTTATTGTTATTGTTGTTTCCACGGTCGAGTAGTTTGGCCGGTCGACTGTTATTTGTTAACTTTGTCCCGCAGCGAAAAGTAGCCGCCGAGTCTGGCACATCCATATTCCAGAATGGCATAAGTTGCTCTCCTTATCTCTCGGCGGATACGAACAGCGACGCGGAGTGTCGGGCCGTGGCGAGATGCATCCTGAGTGCAACCTTGCAACGAACGAACGACTCGGTACACCTCGTTCCATAAGCTCCCGTTATGAGTTTTCTTATTACCGCAGTTTTGGCCTCCTTCCCCGTCTACGTATACTAATTATCAACTGCTCGAAACTCATCCGCTCACGAAATTACCCAGCCACATTCGCGCATTAGGACACCGGGATTTTTGCATTCCGCGAAACCATGAAATTCGTAAGCTTCCTAACGAATTCCATCCAGATTTCCTCCCCATGGAAATCATTAAACGAATATCGTCTGCCGATGCCGATGACACGAAGATGCGTCAACTTATTTCAGCAATAATAAATTAAACTTTATAGTACAGTACCCTCTTGTAAAAACGATAATTGTCAAGGGGTTTTTTCTGTATTAAATTTTTTCTCTAGAAAATTGAAAAATTAAAAAATTCTATTCATGCTGTCAATGTTGTAGTGTTTTTCATGCCCATGGTCACACGAAAGTCATTGTATAATATGTTATTGAAGAGGACTTCATCCCTACTATTATATCGCCATAAAAAAAATATAGTTCCATTAAAAAAGATATTGATGACCTTGATAACTAGAAAAAAATGGCCTTGAAAGTTTTTTCGCAATCGATATCTTGCCCTTTCGGTTAGGTTAATATTGTCCCATAACGTTTTTTTCTATTATTAAAACTAAGCGAGATATTCAAGGTGGCCATGTTAGCTGGGACACCCTGTATATAGGATGTTGGGTTTTCACCAAATAACGTAAAAAGTCCAGATGTTTTACCTTGACAATAATGTCAAAAGTTCTCTGTATATTATGCGTTAGAATTGCAAATATTGACTTGAGAATTAAAAACAAAATGATATTCGTCATGCGTATATGCGACGCTGCTCGCGGACGGATTATCTGATGTTTTCCAATTACACGTTCCTTCCTAATATACATGCATAAACGGATTATTTGTAGAGGAACGATATCTCAACATTGTTCCAGTTTCATCATCCAGTCGTCCCCGTCGTTTTCATTTCAAACGATCCCCTTATCGGCGCTACGCCATTTCGAATTCGAAGTGTAACGTTATTTCGCGCCGTTTCCGCAAATCGATATATCCTCGATAATTAAACATCGTAGCTGTCCCGTACGATAAATCCGCCGAGACGTATCGAATCGCGTAACTGGAACACGCGTGTGCCGTCGTTCTCCGATTGTGTCGTACGGGTTTTTTAATTTCACCGAGAAACGACGGTCAATTTTTCGAATTTCGTGTCGTTGATCCGTAGTCGTGCGCTTTGAATTAATGTTGGCAAGCGTGCAAGGGACGCGCAGCAGCGTCGAATGTCGTGTACGTTCCAAAACAAAAACAAAGTTTGACGACGACTACACGACAAATGTCATTTGTACAGCGGCTAGGATTCTGCAAACTTATCCAGTGCCCTACAGCCCGCTGGCTGAGTTCGATGTAATTACGAGGGAAACTCGTTGAATGTTATCTGCGTATCCGCCAAGTGTCAATAGTTTATGCATATCGAAGCTACCTATCGATCAGCGTCACCGATACTCGCGTAATGCGCGAACGATCCATAAAGACGATTCTACTACCCTCCTCTCTAATCTGGCCACTCCGCCGTTATAATTCAAACCCTACTTAATTATTGACCATTCGCGGGTTCTACGAGCGATCGATAATACGAAGACCGTAATACGAATTCTACGTCTGTGGAAATCGAAGCGGCACGATCGATCCACCCTCTCTCTCTTTCTCTCTCCCTCCTTCTCTCTATCTCACTGTTCTAGACCTCTGTCAAACTGTTACTCCACTTCAGACAACAGTTTGAAAGCGACTTGATGTGATGTAACGGTACATCTCGATAATAAACACCCACCCTTTCAAATCTGATCTCGGACGCCGGCGAGTTCAAGTGCACGATAGATCGTTACGGTGAAAAACAATCGACGATCGATTTATTTATACTTTCGATACACCTATCGAACAGTGGTTTGAAATCGTGAATTAATATTCGCGCGGTCCTCTTTGTTTTACTTAATCAAACATTGCTGATTGACCCTTCTCTCTGTCAATTGTATATTCCCAAGAGGACAAAGTTATTATCCTAACTTGTTTATCCTGCATAACCTTGACGCCACCATGGCGAATGCTGGACCCATTTAGGCCCACAATACTCAAACCCTAAAACTATAATTTACATAGAATTCGTCACCGAATCACGTTCGTATACAGTCGACATCTACAGATGGGTCCGAACGGACCCAGCCTTCGCTAGTATTTGAACCATCATCCACCTGATATTCCTTTAATCAATAGAAATATTGCAGACAATAAAGACATTTTACAATGTACAAAGTTATTGCCCCACCCTCCGCAACCTTCATAAACTTGACGCCACCATGGTGAATGCTGGACCCATTTAGGCCCACAATACTCGAACCATAAAACTATAATTTACATAGAATTCATCACCAAATCACGTTCGTATACAGTCGACATCTACAGATGGGTCCGAATGGACCCAGCCTTCGCTAGTATTTGACCCATCATCCACCTGATATTCCTTCAATCAATAGAAATATTGCAGGCAATAAAGACATTTTACAATGTACAAAGTTATTGCCCCACCCTCCGCAACCTTCATAAACTTGATGCCACCATGGTGAATGCTGGACCCATTTAGGCCCACAATACTCAAACCATAAAACTATAATTTACATAGAATTCGTCACCGAATCACGTTCGTATACAATCGACATCTACAGATGGGTCCGAATGGACCCAGCCTTCGCTACTGTTCGAATCATCATCCACCTGATATTCCTTCAATTAATAGAAATATTGCAAACAATAAAGACATTTTACAATGTACAAAGTTATTGCCCCACCCTCCGCAACCTTCATAAATTCGACGCCACCATGGTGAATGTTGGACCCATTTAGGCCCACAATACTCAAACCATAAAACTATAATTTACATAGATGTCGTCACCGAATCACCTTCGTATACAGTCGACATCTACAGATGGGTCCGAATGGACCCAGCCTTCGCTAGTATTTGAACCATCATCCACCTGATATTCCTTTAATCAATAGAAATATTGCAGACAATAAAGACATTTTACAATGTACAAAGTTATTGCCCCACCCTCCGCAACCTTCATAAACTTGATACCACCATGGTGAATGCTGGACCCATTTAGGCCCACAATACTCGAACCATAAAACTATAATTTACATAGAATTCGTCACCGAATCACGTTCGTATACAGTCGACATCTACAGATGGGTCCGAATGGACCCAGCCTTCGCTACGGTTCGAATCATCATCTATCTAATATTCCCTTACATCGTTGGAAACAATAAAGACATTCTACGATGTACAGAGTTATTGCCCCACCCTCCGCATCATTCATAACCTTGACGCCACCATGGCGAATGCAGAGTGAGCTCAGTCTAAAACTGTAAACAGTGGAGACGAAGTGCGTAGTACGTACTTGTCATCGAATCGGCTGCGTTTGACAATGTCCGAAGATGGGTCAGAACGTACCCGGCCATCGCCAGAGTTGAGTGCCAGTAACCTCGGGTGCTTTCATTGAAAGATGTCGCCGCGAAGACGGCGAATGTCGACGAGACATTGCGACGGGTCGTTAATAGGTTAAAAACCCGTGTCGATTCGATCGCGTGCTCGGCTATTTACGGTTCCCGATACTATCCGTCGTACAACCGGGGCTATTTACGAGCGGGGGCCGAAGAAGCATCTGATTTGCAGGTTAGAAAACGGGTACCGTTAAGCGGACGCCGGTCGCCAGTGACAGTTTGCATCGTCTCGCGGAGTCGATAGGATGTTGGCCAATAGTCGAGCGTCGGCTGTTCGATGAACACTGTGCGTTTCGTGTCTCTTACCTTTTCTACGATATTTCCCACGCCGGGAGTCGCCCGTCACATTCCTCGGAGCGTTGACGCGCGACGCGGTGTGGCCGACGACAGTGAACGATGCTGGACGACGATGTAGTATCCCTGGATAGTAAATCAGTGCCAGTCCGACGACGTTGTTGTTGTTGTTGTTGTTCCCGCGGTTAACCATCCAAAAACGCTGGGTCGTCTGCACGCGCGTTTCGACGCGACGACCGTTCCGTGAAATCCACGCCGACAGAGCAGTCGCACTGTCAACCGCGCCACTATCATCGAGCCCCTGACGCGGAACGCGCGACTGAGAGCGAGAGTCGGAGCGCGAGAGATAGCCGCCACTGGAGGAAAAATATCTCCCCGGTCGGTCCCGTGACGTTGTCCTTTGTCACACACACGCCTGAGTCACACGCAGAGGCAGCAACGACGGGAACGGCGACGCGCTCTACGAATCCGCTCTCGAATCGTTTCTTCTCCGCTTTGGAGCACCGAGGACACGGGCGTACGCGGCCTGCTACTGTGGCTAGTAGCGAGAGCAGAAGCGTGCGCCTCGTACGCTCGGCCGTCCGAGCTGCGACAATACGCTCGATCGTACCCGTTGATTGCCGAATCCTCCCGCACAAGGATCTCGCTCCGAGATCCCGAACATCTCCTAACGCAAACCGCTCTCTTCTCTCTCTCTCTCCCTCTCTCTATCCCTCTTCCACTGTTTCTCTTCTGTCCTCGCACGGTCCCTTCTCTTCGTCTATCCTCCCTATTGTGTCCTTCGAGCAGAGTGCGAGAACCGATACGGCTCCGGGTTCACGCGGCACGGAATTAACTCGCGCGTGTAACACTGACCGTCTCAATAGGCCCGCGATCGAGACCTCCTGGCATCCTGGTACAGGCGTCTTTCCTCCTCGGTGCACGCGCGCACACCGTGCGCTCCGCACTTTCCGCTCCCCGTCTCGAGGCGAGTTTTTTCCCCCACGAGAGATGACAGAGCAACGTCCCCGTGACAAGGCCGGCCGAGATACACACGCACGATACGTGGCCGCGCCGACCAGAAAACGAACCAACACCGACCGCACACCAGCCTTCTACTCTTCGTCTTGCTCTTCTTCTTCTTTTTTTCTCTCTCTCTTTCCCTCTTTCCGTTCCTCTCTCTCTTTCTCGCTCTTTCTCTCGGCACCCGTGGATTTTGTGTTACGAGCGGCCGTTCCACTGGACTGCCAGCGGGGCCCGCGCGCGATCAAACCAACTCCACGACGATCCCCTCAGGACTAACGCGGACTCCCGGAACACGATTTCGAGCGGGCACGTGCGGCAGAGTACGCAGAAACCGCAGCTTTTTTACGGACACATCCCCGTACTAGTCTCCTCCTCGCCAACGCCTACACGATACACATTGCACGCAGCAACGACGCCCCTACACGCCGATCCCAGCGGCTCTCAAACGGCGGCGTCCTCCCACAGATGCTTCTGAATGGGCCGCGTTTGTCCCTAGAACGGTGTCCCTAGGCGATCCCACCGGGAACAGCGCCGTGTAACTTTCTGGTGACACGTGAGACCGTCGCCATCTTGCGGTCGGTGCTTATACTGACTGCTCCACGCGCGGGATATTCGAAATTTTATCGTACTTTCCAGAGTTGTTAGGGTACCCTGGTCACTGGCGAGATACTTCCAGCGCTCGTGCTATTCAGCGATACCGAAAAGTGAGCGAAATTGGCACAGGGATAACGTGAAACTTGCAGTGATGTGGAATACCGCATAGCTAAAAGTTACACCACCGACGAGAATAGTATAAAAATAGTCCCAAAACAGCGTTTGAACTATGACGGAGAATACAATATTTAATAATAATCTCCTCAGTGGTCTTCTGCACCAACGTAATGCCGTCGTAGACCTGTTTTTGGCTGGAGCCAGAATATATTCTAGAGGGCGTAAGAAAACGCCGAAATATTCGGGTGACACGAATTCCCATAAGACTGGCAGTCTTTAACATTATCTCGTTGGTGCCCTGGTTCATTCTCGGTGGAACAATTGAAAACTTATCACCCGATGTAATTACGAAATTGTATTGATAGAGCAACGTTGAAATTACGCGCTATAGCGAGTGGTCTATATTCGATACGGTAAACTAAGTAAAAATAGTCAACGTTGCTTGAGCGCTATCTACCAAAAAACGACCAAGCTACTTGCCGATTAATATCACTAGATGGCGTCATAATCTCGGGGCCTCATATACTGGTGACGCCATCTACGGTGAAACGCTAAAGCAATTGGTTCACAAGTTTCACCAAGATGGCAGCACGATTCATTTTTCAAACGGTAAGATTTGTTAAATATTTACTTCGCACCATTAACAAATATTACCTCCGAATTCGCTGCAAGTCGAACCACTTCCCATCAACTTCACTAAACAATCTGCTATAAAAAAGAATAAATATTTATTACTATAAAAAATAATATAACAATATGTAATATTAAGTAAATTAATGCTTATATTAACTCGTAAGCCTTTATAATGCCGCAACAGAGATTTATGAATTGTATGTACTCGCTTCCACCGTCCAACAATCTATAATTACATTCCTGTAAAAACAAAAATAATTAATAATGCAAATCGAAATAAATATATGTGATTCTACTGCGAAATTTAGTCTCTCACTCCTAGTTTATCGGCTATCAAGGCTTTCTGTTTATCCGTTAATTCGTTGGAATATATAATTTTTTCGCTCAATTGTTCAATTACCTGAAAAAGAAATAATTGAAGCATAAAATAGAGTAATCAATGAACAATGTACAAGCGTTGCTGGATAATTAGAGTACTCACTTGTGAAGTGGCATATGCTTCTAACATAAAATTATCGACGAAAGCTTCAGCCTTGCTATAATCCTTCGTTGCACACACCTCTAGCAATTCATCCAGCCATTTATCAGGAACAATCTAAAATTTTGTTTAGATCGTATTACATTAAAATACAGACGATACAACTAATAAACGGCTCGTAGAAAAGACGACGAATTACCCCGATAATTTCGAGGACATCATCGATAGTGATTTCAACGCCTTTCCCCTTTAATCTCGTAATAGACTGCAGACACGTTATGGCACGCCTCAAATCGCCTCCCGAAGCTTCTACAATTTTCAATAAAACAGCCTTCTCTGCCTTCAAATCCTCCTCTTTACAAATATACTCTAATCTCTCGATAACCTTGTCTTCCCCAAGTGGCTTGAATCTGAACTTCGTACAACGCGAAGTCAATGGTTGTATGATTCTCGAGACATAATTACAAATTAAACAGAAACGTGTACTGTGAGATTCTTTCTCCATAGTGCGACGAAGCGCAGCCTGTGCTGCACCAGTCATACTATCTGCTTCATCCAGGATAATAATTTTAAAAGGAGGACACTTTCTCCCGCTGGAAAAAAAGAATATTACAGTAACAAAATACTCTTTCTATTCTATTCTATACTTTGAAAAGAAGCTTTGAATGCCTCAGATTGTGCCGTTCTCATAGAAATCACGTGAACACCGCAGCAGGCTGCTTAAGAATAGGAAATACAGTTCATTTGTCTGCTTTCAGAGCTGGGCCAAAAATCTTAATACTTCACAATACTTTTGGAATAGTCTGCTCACAGCAATTTTACTATTCAGTTGGCAATAAGAGTTGCTAAACGCTTCATTATAACTCCTGATAACAACCATATTCTTAAGCAGTTTCTCTGCTTAGCTCTGAAGTGATTCTCAAACCTTTTACTAAGCATCATTGGCTTTCTAGATTTGTCGTTCTTGTAACACTACTGTAATGCAAATGCAAACTTACTCATCCCTCATACCACCAGCGGTGAGCTGGGCAAAAGTCTTGATCTTGTCCCTTACAACTTGGATACCTCTTTCGTCAGAGGCATTTAATTCCAATATTCTCTCTTTATACAAACTGCCGAATAGTTGTCTGGCTGCGGCTAGTATAGTACTGGTTTTACCAGTACCAGGTGGTCCATAAAACAGCAAATTTGGAAAATCGCTGCCTTTCATACATTGTTTCAATACTTCGACTACCTCGCCTTGTTCGACCACGTCTTCGACGGTTCTGGGTCGGCTGAGGAAATAGGAAAATAAGAATATGAATATCAGATTCTAACGATTAATTTGAATGGACAGCTTTCATCATCGGAGCCAATAATGAGACTGCCCGTCTATAAAAAGTACTTCTAAAAATATTTTTTAAACAAATGGATAAAGCATTGTAGTTTTGAATTGAGGTTAGATGTGCTCACTATTTCTCGACCCATGGCGGCGCCGGTCCGCGTTCCTCTTTCGCACGGGAAGTTGAAGGCTTTCTCGATTCTCCCGGTCCTAATTTTCCAGTTTTCAAAAAGGCGTGCATGCTTCCATTAATTCTAAAACTGGTACCGCTCCAAACGATTAACTAAAGTTAAAATTCAATTAACAGGCAAGGATCCGTTCCCGCGCATTTTCCCTCTCAACGCACTTGCGCCAATATCGCAAATGAAACACAATAATCAGTAAAACCCCACGGTTTCTATGAATTACACTATGCTTCGAAAATTCCTAAATGTTCTCATCGAAATTACATTTAAACAATTTAAACGAATGTGACGAGTTTAATCATAAATATCTGTAGGCACGTATATGCGTATTGAAGTTTAATTAAATGTCAAATACACGAAGAGAACTTGAGAAATAAATATACAATTTTCGAGTACATCGCTCTACTTAGCCTAGTTCCAAATTTCCTTTAGATTAGCATCCATTCAGGCTCGTTACAAAACGAGCAAATTCGCCGCTTGTCCTTCACGGATCGGCATTGTAAATAAAACGGAATGCTCGGCCGTGTATCACGTTTACCGTACGCCTGATAAGAATGAAGGATTTCACTTAGGATAGCTCGGTTCGTTCATGTTGTGCGACGACGTGCGTGCTTGAATCGTAGTTACCCCACTGTTCACATTATTTTGGTTGAATTATCGTACTGGGCTCCGTCGAAAACAGTTTGAAAAATTACAATCGATAATTGTAATATCCATTCAACGATCGTCGGACAGGACTACGAGTGCACGTTCGCGTAGAATGGAGCGTAAGAATCGGCTCTACGTTAAAAGATACTCCGATTACGCCACGGATCCCATGCAATTCAATGTCAATTAAACGGGCATCGATGCTCTGGCGTGCTTTCTCATGCAGCGATCTTTCACATTAAACATGTGATAGTTTCTTCTCGGCCTTACCGCGACGCAACACGTTTAAATGATGGTGTTCTGGATCTTTTCTCTGATAGCAATCATTTTGCATTTTGGTTCCGCTCAAACCAGTATGTATTTAAGTATTATAAGGTGACGCTGAATGTGTGAGAGAAAGAAAGAGAGAATATTCTGTTTGCGTTTGTATCTTTTTGCAGAACCAGAGTCCGATGGTTACTGCCTCCCCTATAGTGGAAAGATCTGTAAGAAGTATCTAGCCAGTATCGGAAAGGTATGGGTGAACGAGTCTAACACCAACCCCGAGAAGCTGCTGAACGAACAGATTACCACTAATTTATGGGAAGAGCTGATACAGCAGCTCCAAGAACCATGTCGTTCTGCTGCAGAGGTATGTAGTACCCCATGTCTTATAGGTACTTAGAGAGAATTCGCAAAGTCTAAAGGAATAGAAAGGTCATGTTAGGAGATGAAGAATAACGGCACTAATATTGCGAGTTGAATTGCAAACGGCAATAGTCAATTGTCCACTTTATTAAAATCCCAAATTGAAGGAACCCATCGTCACTTAGAACTAATAGAAAACAAGAGAAACTAGAATCCAGTGTAGGATGGACTTTGTTCCCCTTGTGCCTATAGTACTGTGTCTCTTCTCAGGAGACTTTTTATAAGAACTTTATTTCACCATTTCATTTTTATTATTTCAGAAAATGCTGTGCATGTATGCTTTTCCACAATGCCACAACTCAATTGGTCTGCCGTTATGTTACGAGGACTGCATGGCAGTGCGTCATCAGTTTTGCTTCAACGATTGGGCGATGATAGAGGACAACAAACAGAGGAATATGTACATCAGATCGAGGGGACATTTCACCCTTCCAGAATGCAAATCTCTGCCAAAGATAGTCAAAGGAAAAGTGACTTGTTCACACATTCATTTGACCGATATGAACGAAGAGCTTGTTACATGTAATGCAGATTCCGCATTTTTTATTTGTCGATACGAAACGCGCAGTCTCTTAACTGTTTACTGTTTCAGATGACTGTGTCAAAGGCAATGGTAGATTTTATATGGGTAAAATGAATAAGACGAAGAATGGCTTAGACTGTCAGGCATGGCGTGTACAAACACCCCATAACCATGACAGACCACCAGACGTATTCCCACAAATCCGTGACGGCGAGAGCTACTGTAGAAATGCTGGCGGAGACGAACCAATGCCGTGGTGCTTCACCATGAATTCCTCGATACGGTGGCAACATTGTGATATTCCTATATGCGGTATGCCATTGACACGTAATCAAACGTCTGCTTAAATTGTGATATACAAATGGGTTTTTTCTTCTCCTAAATTTAGATAACGTAACGAGTAAAGTACTGGAAGTCGACCCAAAAGACTTAACAATGAATACTCTGTTTACCCCAATGTCCATACTAATACTATCCGCATTGGGATTTGTAATTATACCTGGAACCGTGTTATCGATTGTTTTGAGTCACAGACTTCATAAACGACACCAGGGATACAACCCAACAAATAACCAGGTATACTAAACACACACGATTTCTGCAAATCATAGAAATTTTCAAATTCTGTACGCACAAATTTGTCCAGAAATATATTGCCGAGCCTGGACTTAAATAATCACGACATTTTCCGGTTTTTCACACCTCCAGTTACAATCTATAACGATACATAATTTCTAGTATGTAACCATCGACCTGGACAAGCTGCCGAGCAACAACGCCTACCACAAGACTAGCGCCCAGCTGAATCCAAAGCTGGAGAAGTTGGAGTTCCCGCGGAATAACGTGATCTACGAGCGCGACTTAGGGCAAGGAGCTTTCGGCCGAGTATTCCAGGCGAAGGCACCTGGTTTGGTCCCTGGCGAGGAATTCACGAACGTCGCCGTGAAGATGCTGAAGGACGAGGCGTCGGAGGACTTGCTGAAGGACTTCGAGCGCGAGGCTTGTCTCCTGGCCGAATTCGATCACCCTAATATAGTGAAATTGCTGGGCGTTTGCGCGCTAGGTAGGCCCATGTGTTTGCTCTTCGAGTACATGGGCCGCGGCGATCTAAACGAGTTCCTGCGATCATGCTCGCCCGGAAATTACATTATCCGGAGTTTGGAGAGGGACGAGCATTTTACGGACTCGCGGTTGTCGCACATGGATCTGATCAACATCGCGCTCCAGGTGGCTTCCGGCATGGTGTACCTGTCCGATCGGAAGTTCGTTCACCGGGACCTGGCCACCCGCAATTGTTTGATCAACGACCAAATGATCGTGAAGATCGCGGACTTCGGGCTGTCGCAGAAGATTTATTTACAGGACTACTACAAAGGGGATGAGCAGGACGCGATACCCGTCAGATGGATGCCTCTAGAGAGCATACTGTACAACAAGTACACCGTCGAGTCTGACGTGTGGGCGTTCGCGGTGTGCCTGTGGGAGATATTCAGTTTCGCTCTTCAGCCTTACTATGGGATGACCCACGAGGAAGTTGTAAAGTACATTAAGGAGGGCAACGTCCTCCAATGCCCGGAGAATACGCCCACCGCGATCTACGATTTGATGAAACTCTGCTGGAACAGGAGACCGTCGGACCGGCCAGCGTTCAGAACCATTTATAACACGCTCGACACCATTAAACACAATCTAGAGGCAGAGAACAAGTCGGACAGCGTGCCACTGCGTATTCACGTTTGAACCTGATTATAATTTCGGCGAACCTGCGGAACACCAACCTATCCTCCTATTTTGATTATTTTTGGATGTGTTGTCAATCTGAACGTTTTGAACAATATTCTCCTTCGCATGATAGTGGCGGTCTCGATTAGTTTCCGAGATATTCGCAAAAAACTGTCGGCATCGCTACAATGAATTCTGTTTATACTTCCGCGTCTAATGCGCGAAAGAAAAAGTTGTTCAAAATATCAATTTCTAGAACATACAGGGGGTGTACAAAGTGTTCGTACATCTTAATAGAATAACTTTTTTATAATTGTACCAAACGACCTGATTTTTTTATCATCAATTGGAAGCATTGGTTAACTAAATGATATGCAGAAAAGATTTTCCAAAAAAATACAATTTATGAGGTTGTAAAAATCATAGTTTTACACGATTTTTGATCAGTTGCCGCTTAAAATCCACTACAGTAGTACATCTAAAAAACATAAATTTTCATTAACGGCTCAAATAAAAAAATTAAGAGAAATGTTTTTTTTATTTTTGCCTGCAACCTTGTAAATAAGAATTTTTTGGAAAATCTTTTTTGCATATTAAAAATTGTACGAATACGTTGTATACCCCCTGTATACAAAAATCATCTGAGGCAGGTGGTTGTTTCACAGGTTCACTATAATTTGTACTAAATGGAAGCACCGTGATCTAAGAGAACTCTATGGGATAAGTGATATATATGCAAAGGTAACAGTAAGTGAGTGGTAAATCGTACCTACGTGTTGCGCGTATCTGCCTTTGTTATGTTTGTTGCGTATCCTCGTCAAACGAACTGACTGAAATGTTTATAAGAAGCGTTTTTTATATTAGTAGCCATTGTGTTTGCGGCATTGAGCATTCGCGTGAAGCAAGGACAAATGCGTTTGTGTAGTTTCTTTTTCATTCTTTGCTTGTAAATACGTACATCGACACGTACGTGCACGTTACATCGAGCCTCTATTTTTAGAATAATTTTTCTTCTTTCCATTAACCCTCATACGTTTCTCAAAAATAGCTGTATAAAGGAGACTAGGATAACAAATCACCCATCTAGCCAAGTTCTCGCACTACCTTCTTTTATACAAAACTACTTAGCCGTTTTATAGAGGCTTATAACTCGACACTGGAGGCAGATGGAGAGATGTAATTTCGTACACTTGTTAAATGCTATAATGTCTCAGTATTGACAAAATATTAATCTTCCAACATTAGTAGGTTCTGAGATATAGGACCCCAAAAATCGCTAAATTTGTCACTGACTGACTGACAGATCATCAAAACCTTTTGGGTACTTCTATTGGCCTACAAGCTTGAAATTTGGTACACAGGTTCACCATAACAAACACTGAAAAGAGTAATCAAAGTTTGAAATTTCAACAAAAATTGATGAATTTTTATTTTACACTTTAAACCAACACATTACGTTTCATTTATATCGTCACATTTTGAAGAAATATATTTCACGAAAACAAAAGGATGAATAATTTTACAATACGTGAAAGTATTGAATCGATGAATTTTCACCCTGAGGAACGAATGAGGGTTACAGATTTATATGAGAGTCTTTACCTAAAATAGTTTTTAGATCACATTCCCGAGTGAATGAAGTAAGGGTTAATTTATATTTATCCGTAATTTATTTATACACGGGTCCAGACTGTTTTATAGTGATTTTACACGAACGTTTGTATTACGTTACAATCTATTGTGATTTCACGCATTCCGTCAACGAATTTTACAAACGATATTACACATACTGCCAGTAAGAACATTGATGATGAAACATACTGAGATAAAAATTTCTCTGTGGTGATGTAGTACCGATAGATACAATGTTTCTTGCGTAAGTAATAAGCAAACTGTCAATCTTTAAAAAAAACAACAATCGTTTATTTATAGTTGGTATCAGCAAGCCATTAGTTTTGTTGTGTTCACGAACAAAATTGTCACTCATGTTTCTCGAATCACGAAGAATGAGATTTTATATTATATTTTTACAAATTTTACTGTCTTGTTACTCTCACGGTTAGAAACTTGAAGACTGATGATGCATTTTTTAAAGATAACTTTAAACGATATAAGTATATAGTTAGTAATTTTTTTTTAATTAGTTGCTTTCTAAAAACGTGGAGCATCACCTTTCGCTTTTCTTAATCATGACTGTACACCTATACTTATATATTTATACGCGTAATTATATGTATTAACGAATGCATTTGCTGTATTTCCTTCTACAGAACTGGAATATCTTAAGAGACATACGCTATGTTGGCAGACAGACTTTCCTATAGATATATATTATAAAAATATATATATAAAAGATCAACAATTAATGATGTTTCGCTGAAGCCTAAGACAGATATTACTGAATTTATATAGCTACGCGAACGATTTGGCCATAAAGAAAAGAATGGGTTTATATTTAGCAACGTTATGTGTAAACTGTCCTTAATTGTTAGATGTTAGATCGTTGCTGTACCAAAAAAATAGCCTATTTAATGTACGAAGAATATCAATGAAAACTATTATGACAAATGTTACAGTAAAGAAAAAAAAATATGAAATGAAACATTTAAGTGAGTGTATACTGTGCAACTGTTATACATAAGGTTTGAAAGTAAATCATTACTGTGCTGTAAAGCGATATTTAAATGAATGTTTCGACTGTAACATAGAATTGATTTAAGATATTATTTTGCTCTACGAGATGTATAACGCGCCTAAATGCATTTTTTCCTATAGCAAAGTGAAATTTTCATTTATTGATCGGAGAGCGAAGATGGTTACTTTGGACTTTTGTGATACGATGTCAGCACCTTCAAAGTGATATTAAATGTAATCCTTGCTTATTCTTGTATTCTGTAAATGTATTATAACCAGTCTATTCATTTATGAATGTTGTATCCTATTCTTATAAGTACAGTAGACAAAGCGTAGCCACTGAATGTCATCGTCTGTTTGGTTCTCGAGAATGATTTTGCATCAGCAATAGACTATCGAATGTTCTTTGTTCCGCTGTAATTCTTGGTTGAGCATTAACAGAATAGTAAATGTAATACACGAGAGAGAAAAAGAAAAAAAGATGTGAATGCAATATCCGAATGCTCTTCCATAAACCTTTTTATACACGACTTTTATATTGTGAACAAAGAGAAGAAGAACTTCTACCAAGTTTGTGCTCTTACATCTGTGTACTTGTATCCTGTATGTATAAGTAGTATTGTACGTGATATATATATATTTATATATATATATATATTTATATATATTTATATATTTATATATATATATATAATATTTATGATGGTACGTACATAAACGCGTATCGTCGGCGACCAAGAAAGAAAACTTCTGGTATTATATACATTCGTTGAGTTCAGATACGTTAATGACAATGTAGACTCTATTCTGAATTTTATGTACAACAAAACTGTAATCTAATCGATGTAAGAACATCGAGACAACTCGATAATCTATTTTGAAGATCCGAGATGAAATTCATAAGTATCAGACTAAAATGAACTAAAAAACAAAATATATATATAAATATATATGTAGCGATGTCTAATTTACACGGTGTTCCTTTTTTGTCCGTGTAGAGAATCGTATTTCAAGAAAATGAGTTATTGAAAATTATACAGGGAAAATCGTGAGAGGCGTAGTGAACGTGTAGATCTGTATAATTTTTTTTTTTAGAACAAACGCATTTTGATTTTCGTTATATTGATCTTTTGGAAACATTAGATATTTTTTATTCCGAAAACTCTTGCGATTTCAGTGCACTTTTTTATTACGAGTGTCAAGGGTGCATTATCTATCTATACCAAATTCCGCGGGGGTGACTGCACCTGTACAGGGGTGGCTCGGTTTCTAGGAATATTTAGGGGGATTGAGGGCGCGTAATCTCGTCGCGATTCCAAGATTACCGTCGTTCCAGAGCCGCGCTATTTTCGAGGGTGAACATCTTCCACCGTTTTCCACCCCCTCAACGATTGTTGATAAACTTCCGGTATCGGAACTCTTAAAATGCTGTCAAATCAATTTTCAGCTTTATAAAATGATTTTAAAATGGAGTAAAATCAATTTTCATAGAGTATAACTATAGAGACCTTTGAGGCCCACCACGTTAATTCCTAACGAGCGTCCAAGAATACACTCCCACTAAGGGAGATATATATATAAGAGAGACCGGTGCGCTGCTATGGGGAAGAGGTAAGTAGACGAAAACGAACCGGATAAATAATCACCTCATATGGTCCTGATCCCACACTTATGCGTACATCAGGAATTATTGCTCGGGATTTACTAGGCTAGATCAATGCACAAGACTTGAAATACATTGCTCCATAAATATATTTCTGCACATCTTCTCTTCAATAAACTAATGTCAAATTATTATGTATATATAAAAAGCAGATATTTATATATATATATATATGTATATTGTATAATACAATTGAGTTTCACTTAAAAACTATCTTACATGTGATGCATCTTATATACAGGATGTCTCAAAAATGTTGTATTCCCTTGACTGGAGTAATTTCTGAGATCATATATGAAGTAACTTTCTCCTCTGCAAAAATGTAAACACAGACCAATCAGGGCTACATTGTGATTGGTCTGATTTCGCAATGGAAAAAGTTAGTTACTTCACATATTCTCAGGAATCACCCCATTCAAGGGAGTACAATATTTTTGAGACACTCTGCGTATAGAATAACTGCAAGTAATTAGGTGTATGGGTATGTTCAGTAAATCGTCAACTACCTAGCTGAAAACAATGCGTGTGTTCTATCACTAAATTTCTACCATTATTCAACGTGGTAAAATTAGGAACAGTTGTTATATATATATATGTATAATTGAGAGAAATTTCAGTAAGACCTATACTTTCAGCTGCATACGAGAATGTAACGAGTTATACAGATTTTTTTAACGGTCTGCACTGTGAAATGAGACCTCGATATTTAAATTCTCTTTCTTTTTCTCAACAGTGACAGGTAACTAAATATTGCATCTTACACATTTACGGCAACGCATATACAATATATAAACGCGAGAAAATGAAGGAACAAATCAATGATAAAGATTTATAAAACACAACGAAGATAAAATGATTGACGATATATTACAACATCGACGGTTATGCGCGGTGTATACTGTTTATATGTTACAAGATTCAACTACTGTCTCAATGATATGTTACCATAAAACTCATCAACTTTAACATGCGAAGAGGTACTACAAACTAAAGAACAGTATTCATCTCAATGATCGAAAATAAAACATATTGGTCTTTGGTTTTTTTCAATTGATATCTAGTAAGAAGTATAACACGTGACTTTCTTTGCCGTTCTCCGAATCTTTAATTAATTTACAGTGATCATCGTGACTCTCAATTCTATAAGACCGATTTAACGTTAGTCGTTCAATTGGTACAAAGAAAATTTCTAGATTCAATTGTTTCTGGAGAACGTGCAGTATTTGAAAAAGGTACCTCAAAATAACTACGTAATACATTATTATCAGTCCATATTATATCAGGCAGCATTGCATTTATACCTGTGCCGTTAAGTCGCGTATATGTATATATTTCTATATACAGGGTGCCTCAGCAAAAGCAGGTCACCTAAACAACTCCTATATTTTTAATGACACGAAAAATATTTATGGCATAATTTAAATGGTATCGAAGGAGCAATATCATAGAAGAACAATTTTTTTTGTCCGGTTATTTTTTCATAGTTTTTTTCAAGATCATCGTTATTTTTTATCAGGAAAATTGTTTTTTTTATTCCATCTTGTAACGGCTGGAAAAATACATTTGAATATGCTTAAGTCGTTACCTTCAGGTGACCTTGAGTTCAAAAAAATGTGATAAAAAAATAACAGGAAGAAAAATTTGTTCTTCTACGATATTGCTCCTTCGATATCATTTATATTATGCCATAAACATTTTTCGTGTCATTAAAGCTGGCCAGCTTTGGCTGAGAGAGAGAGATACCCTGTATACTCATTCGTTTAAGTCTCCGCCAGGCATCAGATTATCATTATCGTTTAGATCTCGTAGAGCGAGATGCTCTTAAAACAGAGTAATTAAAAGCCCAGACCCCCGAGGATTAAACGCAGAGCAATACTGATACTTGAAATCATTACAGCTACGTTATTGCGTCGCAACAATCTTCCACTAACGAGCACTTAGGGAATGACAGAAAGGAATGTCCTCCACAAAAGGAAACTTTTCCAAATATAATGGATCTATGTAATATCAACGTAAAGTTAAAATGTACTGATTCTCATTTACGTTGCTGGCGTACTTTGTTCGCTAAAATTAACTACCTCATAGTCGCTGAATGACGAACATCGTCTCGGTTCGCAATCAAAACGCATCCTTTATATTCTGGAATTGTCTCACCGCCAGGTCCACCGGTAAATCAAACTTGTAGCTGGTAAGACGATCGAGAGTGTGAAAGGCATCTTGGAAACCTGTTTTCACGACGTAACTCCACGATGCATAATGATTCTCAAGTAGGTATTGACACTGCAGGATCAGTTTCAACCAGGCGACGAGTTTCTTAGCGCTGAAATAAATAATCGAAGGGTTGTGAATTAGTTCTCCAGTATACCATGTAAATCGAAAAGAAGCTAAGCATGTGAATCGGGGGATAGATGTACGATCTACTTACTTCAGGGACGCGCATATGAACGCTTTAAAATGGGAATCGTAGCTTCTTTTGTAAGGGCTATGCGAGGCAATGATATTTCCAATAGTTGTCAACAGGCTCTAAAAAATTTGAATAATGTTTTAGAAATTTACACTAACAATCCGCAAGCATTGGATTCCACGGGGGCAAGTACCTGTTTCGACGATACAATTCTCCCAGTAAGATCTAGATTGAAGCTTTGCGATAATTTCTGCGCCGGACTAGAATTATAACGGTGGCCGTTTTTAATTTCATAGTACTTCAGTATTAACTCCCAAGCGTGCATTAAATTTGTAGTGGAGGAGTGTCGTTGCGGAAAGCAACCTACAAATGGTACCACGCTATTGGCACGGACGTCGGACATCAATCCGTGTTGCATTAAGTCGCGTATGGAGGTTGCTAAGTGCTTTCTCACGGCAGATGTTACTCTGGCGTTGCAATTGGATGAAGAGTCGGAATCCGAGGCGTACTCGTTCTCGTTAATACCGTCGTCGTCGTCCGGATGACTGACTTCCGCGATCATCTCTATCACGTGTTCGACGGCTATGTCCAGCCTAGTTCTTAAGTCGCGCCATTTGTGCACCGAATTCTTTTTGAAGTTTCGCCGCACCCTTTCGCTTCCGCATCCCAACTGGGACACCAGGAACATGTGCAACAAAGCGACCACCTTTTTAACAGTGTTGATGGTTTTCGTCGTGTTTTCCTCCTCTATCGGCTTGTTCTTAAACGCGCTCTTAGCATAAGAAGAAGTTGCAGAGCCGCTAGTGTGAACCGGACAGGCACAAGTGCATGCTAGAGTCTCAGTGCTAACTTCCCCTTGAAGATAATTTATAAACCGCTCTAAATCTGTAATCTGCGTCTTCAGTTGAGACACCAGTTGTTCCTTCATTTTCAAGGGACTAACAATCTGCAAATCGGATCGATTAATTCTCTGACCCTTAGAGGAAACACTCGTTACTGCGTCTTATTGAGTCAAATGATTTACCTGACTTATAGCATAATCTACTTGCCATCTTAAATCGTCAACCGGTAGTTTGCAGAGATCGTCGACGTTAAAATTTAATTTCTCTTTTAAATGACCTGGAAAATCGATAGTGGTGTGTTAGTTTGGAGTCTGTACAGAACAAATTGGCAGAACTTACTAATTATGATGTTCTGTCGTTCCAATATCATGCTTTGCGGTAAATCTGCATCTCCTGTTTCATACGCATACTTCTCTAGATCCTCCAACTGAGATTTTAGTTGGCATATCAGCTCTTTCTGCTTTGTTCTCTGTAGAACCATTTTAGACTCGACATCAACATCATTAATCACTCCAGATATCTGTTAAATTGCACACACTGAGCAATCAGCTTCTCGTTTTCTCGTATTATTGTTTCAAACCAAAAAGAAAATGTTTAAAAAACCAGGCAAGGAGTGAAAGCTTGAGAATAATAAAAGCATATATAAAAAACAATGTGTATAAAAACATTTATTTCCCAATGTAACACAGGTATTACTTCACCTACAAAATGGTTAAAACTTCATTAGAAAATAAGTGAAAAAATAATGTATCACAGATGTGTATGCGTATCAGCATTTTACAAGCAAAGCGAGTTGTATTAAAATAAGGCGAACACACATAGGAAATGGTTGTGAAAAAAGAATCAAAACAAACAAAAAAGAGTGAAAACTTAACTAGTTAATACTAAATAATATTAAAATACTGGCACGATAGATTATTGCACAGCTTACGCTTTGCTTGCAGGACACTGGAGAGGTCGGAGTAATAGATCTACTATCAAGTGACAAATTATTTGGAACATCTGGGATTCCCCTAAATGCAAACTCTTCTAACTCCTTGAGCAACGCTTCCTTCTCGTTGGTCGGCGCGTCCACTATTTGTCTCAAACGGAACTGAACCTAGAGGAGCAAGATAGAACTGAGAAAATTGTCATTTCGGATTCAAGTATTTTAAAAGGTATTCAATACCTGGGCAAAATGAGTGGTGAGTGCAATGAGGGACGAGTTAAGCATCTCCTGCTCCTCCTCTAGCACCTTGAGCCTCTCCATATCGTACGACAAGCTACGAAAAAAAAGATATTGTTTAATTAGAGAAACGATTAAATGGGTTCAGAACATTTGGCAGAAGGGGTACTCACTTCTCCATGTTATCTACATATTTATATTCATCGGCGAAATCATTGTCGCAGTCGTTCGCACCGACTGGCGCCCACCTTTCCCCAGAGGGTCTGTCGCTCTCATCCGAATTCTCGATATCCTCTACCTCACAACCCTTATGTTCCTCAGCACTCATTTTCTTATCGTCTACGGTCTCGTCTTTCTTCTACAATCCGAATTCACATTGATCGATTCCCCTCCTCAGAAACAGATCTCGGAGGAGTCGAACAAGACCCGTTCCGGTCTCTGCTTTCTACATACCAGAAAATTGATTCCCGTTCGAGAACATCACAACGTTCTCGGTCTTCCACCTTTTCCTCACGTTTAATCC